>CM034351.1:18319788-18597630 GCA_019925275.1 Mytilus edulis | reverse complement strand
ACATATGTGATAGGCTTTACAATTTACCGGTAGGCGGAAGTAATTTATTTCTAAATTAACAAGTTCGACCAAGTAATAATTGCTATAAAGGTAATTTATGTATTGCTAATAATATATTTCATGTAAAATGATTTTTTTACAATTCGGAGCGTATTGAATATTTGGATAATTGGTGTAGATTGCCGTTCACACTAATATTACAACCTCCCTTACATTTGTCATTGAAAATTAAAAATCCCTTATTTGTTCATTGTCGGAATATGCAACATTTATTGCATAAGCTTAAATCTATTTTTAACGGGAATCACAAAGTAAACTGCCACATAAACAATGATTCGAATGTGTCCGTTTGCTTCAAATAGAAGCAGGATAAGTATGCCTATACTGTTTTGTATTTATATAGTAAAATGGTCGACTGTAGGATACAAGTCCTTTTTTCAGCACTCGAAAAAAATAAACATTGTGATTCAGCCGACAAAGAACGGTTAAATTCAATCAATTACTCGTAAGTCATGGACATATGGTGTAAAAATTGTTAATGAAATATTCCTAATATATTTTTTGGTATGTTCATTTTTAGTTTGTATAAACAACTGTTAACGTCATTATCGAACTACGTTTTTACGTCTATATTTTCCCGGACCATCGCACTTTAGCGTATGGAACCACGCACTTTAGCGTGACCATCATACTTTAGCGTCCCCATCGCACTTTAGAGTCCTACATATATAATTCACAAAACTCTTTGTTTGACATTTCTTAAATAATTTTTACATTTTATTCTGATGTAGGTCTACAATTTTGTTACAGATTATTTCCTAATCAAACAAACCTGTATCCCTATCTTCATTTTTATCTATTTCTTCTTTCCTTTGTAATAACTCTCTTTTAAGCTGAAGTATTGTCCCTCCCCTGTCTTCTTGTTTCATGAAGGCTACAAGGTCATAAGGTCGTCGCAAATTAAACACAGTGTCCAACTAAAAACAGGAAAAAATAAAACAAACATTCAAACATCTACATGTACATGTATGTGTGGCTTTCCTGCAAATCTGAGATTTATAATACCATGAATACTAATGCATCTGTTAAAATCCCCTAAAGTTGAAGGATTATTTTTCACTAGAGGCTCAAAGGGTTTTTCTGATAAATAAATATGAGGCAGGCATTACCTGTGAAAGGGAAAGAAGTCTGTATGATTTTTTTTTAATTCAAACATATCTTAATTTCAAAATGGAAATACTGTAACGTTTCCGATTTTGGTTCTGTTATTAGGGATTTTAGTTGTGACGTTATTTAAGTTATGATGTCATATGCAATGTAAACAAAGAAACGCGATCATTAGGCAACGTTTTTTCATATCAAGGAATTATTAAAAATGAAATTGATATTGCGTTCCTTCCTATTCTATACTAGACTGATAAATATATATTTTACTCAAAGTTTCATGCAAACGAGACCGGAAAAAAAGTTTGAATGATTTTGAGTTCATTAGTACAATGAAAATTTCGGGAAAATTTTCCCCCGATTATTTTTTTTATTGAATTTTCTACACTCTTTCACCAAAAATATTCAGTTTATTTCCCCCTGTAATGTCTAATGAGTCCTTTCCTGAATTTTGGTAGTCCCATAACCATGATAACAAAAGCAGGGGTTTCATTCTGAATTTCTTTTTCTTTATGATGTTCTCTGATCTTGTGTTTTGAGTTTTTGACAGAAATTCAGAATCCACTGGTTTTAAAATAATCAATTTCTGTTTGTAAACAGTCAGACTGAGTCAGTTGATATACTTAGTATCAGAAGTGATACCCTCACTGTCCCTCAGTGACGAAACATTCATCATAGATACCAGGAACAAAAAAAAAAGTTTCTTCTGTGTCTATATGGTTTGGGTTTTTCATTACTGAAGGATGTAAGGTCAACTTTAATTGCTTATATTCAAATCATTTGAACTCTGGTGGATAGTTCGCTTGTATTCCTATAATATATGCTTTCGCATTGTATTTTCACTATTTAACGTTTACATGCTGATATTTTCATTTTTCATTTCCTTACTGCAACAGTAAACATGGTAAAAAAATAAAATAGCCTTTCATGACATCATAATTATTTGGACTACATTATTCATATAATACATTATTTGTAACTAAGATATTCTTTACAGCATGCAGATCTAGCGTTTATTCTACACTGTGTTCAGCGAATGAACTGAATTCCTTAACCCCAAATTCCCAAAAAGAAATCTGACCACAAAATTCACCTAGAACCAGGGGTCGAAATTAGCGCTGGTCCAGGGGTCCAGGACCAGTAGAATGTGCATCGGACCAGTAGATTTTGTCAGCTGGTGGTCCGGCGGACTAGTAGAAATTTGTCGGTAAAAATCACTATCATGCATCGCAATCTCCGTTTATTTACAAAACAATTTACCTGTGAAATCAATTACACGGTACTGGGGGGTATTACAATTGATCAAGTTAATTAATATCTCGGGTGAGCGTCCTTCACAATAATATAAAATGTGGAAAATTTTGGAAGGAGTTAAACTGCCGGACAAAAAATTAAGATAAGTGAAAATCATAAGGAAGATTGAAATAAAGTATATGAAATTGACAAAAGGAAACGCAAATACCAAAAATCATGGGAAAAAGATCGCGAATGGTTGAATTATATAGTAGATCTGAATTTAATGAACTGTTCAACATGTGAAAAATTTGCAGTGACAGAACTAGATAGGAAATGTATTTTCATAACTGGATCGTCAAATTTCAAATTGGATTCTGACGTGGAAGACAATGTTGATATTTTTTCTGTCCTTGATCCTGATTTTGATAAAGAAAATCATTGAGATTATCAAAGCCTTTAACAAAATCAGAATCAAGACGATCATTTTGTTCCGGTCTAACTTACATGTATGTAAACGAAAGCATCAAAATAAAATTAAACATCTATCATTTATATTAAGTGTTTTTCAAATGATTGTCATTTTTGCAGGACCAGTAGATTTGGAGCCAGACCAGTAGAGTTTCAGTCCACTAGTCCAGCCGGCCAGTACACAAAAAGCTTAAATTCGACCCCTGCCTAGAACTATAGTTAGAACTTTGAAGAGAAATCTTGTAACTTTTAGCTACATGTTCATGATGTTATGATGTACCGTACCTGTTAATGTCATAAACAAGTAGTGTTTAGCTTAGGGATAATAGATTGTCAGTAGAGTACATATTTTCTAAACTCGTCAACTTCAGTGTATTGCAACATGATGTAAGGTTAAATTAAACACAAGCTTCAAACGTTTCTAGCTAAGTGCAATGTCCAAGTTTCGTGTTTGTTTTGGTTGTCTACAAATGATAGGAATAAGCTGAAAGATGGCTAATCGGTATTCTAAATTACCTGAGCCTGGACTCTTCCATTTTCAGTGACAACCCAGTGCGAGGACCCATCAGAGAGATGTAAACAGCGAACGACTGCCAGCAAAATCACCAAAACATTGGCAGCCACCATATTTTAATTACATGAATATTCATTAGCGGAAGTTGATACTAAAAACCTAAACAAACCCACGTGGCATTAATCTGTTTGATGCAGAACCGATCGATTATCCGTAAGGAAATCTATGATCTACTATCAGTAAAAACAGAGACATATAATACAAAATGTATTATATGTCTCTGGTAAAAATCATTATATGTATTAAAATAAATCATTTCATTTTTTCCAGGAAAATATACTGTTCCCAGATTTTCCACCCATTAGATTGATAAAACAGCTAGAAATTTTTCATCGCTTGCTAATTTAAAAGAAGATTATGGAAACACTATAAATTCCTTCTTTTTCCACTTTAACTTGACTTTTAAAATTATTAGGTCTAACATTTTTAATGGTTGAATCTGGGATTATATATGTTTTTGCTGTAATCAATATTATTTCAAATTTGATTTTTAAATTTGGCTGTGGTTAATATGTCCTGGTTATATTATCATACTACGTATTATATATTTTAATTTAATCAAGGAGTTGTATATATAAATATACAATTCCTTGTTGTAATATAATAGTCCGAGATATGTCGCTCCTATATCTGAGATTACTCTCAGACGATACAGTTTAGATCCCGTATTGAAATTATGATGAAAATTTGCATTTACAGGCTATTTTTTACCTGATTAATAGATCAAATATTTAATAATAAAAAAATCTACCATCATGCGCTACTCTTTGAGTAAATTGAGGTTGAAATTTCAGATATTTCCTCAAAATTTGGATTGTATCAGCATTTTTCCTTTCGACAGAAATATTTGTTTTTAAAGATAAAAACACAAGCTGTTTTTTGTTAAATAATTTGTATTTTCTGTCAATGTTCTATAAGATTGTACATTTTATTTCTAAAAACAACTCATATTATTTATTGAATGTTCAACGTAAGTTTTTGCTGAATATTTATCAAATTAAATAAAAATTGCACTATTGACTTTTTCACGAAAATTTGTATACATAATCCATACGCAATAAAACCACCTGTCATTTATATTTAATATTTTATCGCTTATATGACCATCGGAGGTCTCCAGAGGTCAACTCGACAGTAAATTAGATGGCGTCTAAATTAGAATACACGAAGTTATATATTCTCGAGCACATGCCCTGTTAATTGTTTATTACATGTTTTACATAGTTATAAATGAAATGTGAGAATTTGAGTGAAATCGGTGAACATGAATGACAGCTAGTCACGCCCCTTTAATAAAACTATATTGTATGATGTTTATGATTTTGGACTGGTAATTAATTTCATGGGGTGGGGGAGAAACATCTGAATTTCCCTTATTTCTTCCAGCCCACATCTTGGAGAGGAAAATAAAATTAAGGCGTAAAGGGCATTTATTTCTACTCTCATAAATTAACATTGTTACAATCCAAGTTGAAACTTTGGTATTTAATTGAAAGAATTTACATCAAAAGGATATTTTTTTGAAAGGGGAAGCATTTGGTGTTGGTCTCCTGGCTCCACATCTCCTGAATGTCCAGGTGATAACAGAAAATTATTCATACAAATTGAGACATGTTAATTTTTTTACACTCAGTCCTACATGTACATATATCGACTGATCTGAATCAACTGTTATAAAATACTTCTGCTGAATAATCAGATATATACTTATATACTATATAGATATAGTTATAACATATTCATGCTAATACATATAATTTTATTTAGGCGGAAGTTCCTTATGAATCAAAAATAGACCATCGTGTACATTTCCCGAAGCACTCAAAATACATTCAATATTTCACATGTTAAAAAAAATGGTAGTAACACGTTTACAAATGGTTTATGAAATCTCGCACGGCATGCACATTTTTTTGTTTTGTTAAAATGATCTAAAAATACATCTATATCGCTTAATATCAATTAAGTACATTCTGTTTTAATGGTGAAGAAAATGACCAGAAAAAATTCGTTATGAAATGCCGTTGGGAAAAAAATTAATGCTATTTAATTAAAGACAACACACAGATAGGATTGTACGCCCAACTAATTTTAAGTAGGATTTATACGGACTCAAAAAAAGAGAAAACAGAAACTTCCAAAATTATTTAATTTCACTACCCGTACATAATTTATGGCCTGTCGCTAAATATAACAAACTACAATTCAGTTAGTGCTTGTATTTCGTATAACTTGGTGGACTTAAGATTCAGGACAATACAAAAACTAGACGGTTTGATTTATATTCTATTCCTTGATATTGACAATGGACGACTTCAAACTAGAATCTATAACAAACGTGATGATTTCAACTTTCCAATTGTCAATTTTCCATTTCTGATCAGTATCATACACTATTTCCATTGCATGGCGTTTACATATCTCAATCAATATGTTACTGTCATGCATATTTATACTATATAGTTGTTATTAACAGTTGTGCGCTCCTTACACAAAAACTTCTCTAACAGAGTTATTCCCCTAAAATCATTAGACTTTTAATGTCAAAAAGTGTATCTGTTGCCGAACAAAAGGCCTACATTTATTGTATTTCTACCCCTGGGTTATTGCATCTGCTGTTGGACAGTTAGTCCCCAGGGGTATTAGTAGCCCGTAGACAGTAGTTCGGTTCCAGCATAAAAATACGATTAATTTGTCGTTAAACTTTTTTTTCAAATCATTTTAGATTATGGACCATATATCTCCATCATTCAAAATCAGATTTCTTGCCCGGCTTTGAATAATCTGCTTCCATATTTGGTTTATATGCGGCTCTCCGTTTTAAAATAAGTTTATGATTTTTAAATATTTCGTCCTCGATCATCATTTAAAAGACATTCATTGTAGAAACGCGGATCAGGTTTTCATTTTCTTTTTTTCTGCAGAGTCGTGCCTTAATCTTTTATAGATTCTCTTAAGGAGTACTTTTAGTTTTTACTGCCCTGTTGTTGGTTTTTGGTACCTCTTATTTAAATATTACACATTCTCGCACTTTTTCTTATACATCGATATATATAACCCTTAAAGCGTGCTTTTGTTCCGAGATTCTCATATGTTGAGAACTATATTGGTGGCCATTTGCTGTTTTCTACTTTATGATGTCTATGGTCGAGTTGTCTCTGACATATTCTCCGTTTCTTTTCCTAGTTTTAAATAAACTAGTCAAAAATAGTATTGTTATCTCAATCTCAAAAGAAAGGCTTGCTAACTTACTTTAATAAGATGGATCGTCATTAACATGTATGAAATATGTGCCACTGGACATTAAGCAACCAGCAATCAATCAATCAAAATGAAAATCTGATACACCATTTGCTGGTGGGTTCCAATGGAGATAGGACTATTGCTAAGTATTCATATCAAACAACATCAATGCAATGCTGATAAACAATGGTTGACTGGTAAATTTGTTACAGAGAAAAGTGTATTATACATGTGATGCTGTCTTATCTTTTTTTTCCTGTTCCGTGTATAATTAATTTTTGTCAATGCTTTGTTGCTTCAATCTTATTTGTTGATATAATTTTTCTGGCTTTTTTTGTAACTGGACGCTTTGTTTTTCAATCCTGGATGTTTCAATGTAACAAAAAAACACAGAAGACTAGTTCACGTGTTGAATCTGCTTATATATTTATTTTGTTTATCTTCTCTTATCTTGTAACCAATAATCACAACCTGAAACACAAATAATCGAAAATTATTCATCAAAGTGTTAAAAAAAAATATATACTTCAAACTCAGTTCACCTTGCAAATACTTTTCATCATTCTCGTTCCTGAATATTATAAACTTTTTATGTAAAAATAAGGAGATGTCGTATGACTGGCAGCCTACAATTGAGACAGCTATCCACTAAAGGTCAAATGAAGTTGATGTAAGCAATATTGTGTAAGTTCCAGTGGCGGATCCAGAAATTTTCATAAGAGGGGGCCCACTGACTGACCTAAGGGGGGACCACTCCAGTCACGCTTCAGTGATTCCCTATATAAGCAACCAAATTTTTTCCCAAAAGGGGGGGGGGGGGCGGGCCCCCTGGGCCTCCCCTAAATCCGCCTCTGATTTCTTATATAAACGAAGAAGTAAATGCTAACCCTTCCCGATCATATGAAATCAATCCAATGCAAAAAGATGTTTTTCTTCGGTGTTCGATTATATAATATATCATTGCTTTTTATTTTTTCATCTTTGATGTTCTTTGCCTCGATTTTTATTTTTATTATTTTATCATATGATCTGTTTAATTGACAAAAAAAGCTATAAGCACACAAATTTTAAAACTTAAGAAAAATACCTTCATAGAGTTATCTCCCATCCATAACGAGCATCATCTCAGTATGACAAAATGCACAGCATTTGGTAGCATACTTTAAATTGTAACACATGAGAGCAGTGACACCACCAAAGTCATTTATTCGAACGTCGCGGCACCATTCCATCGATTCAACGTTATGACATGCAGACCTGTATTTTTCTAAGAAGAAATCGTCAAATTAAATATGTTTTGAATACATTCTTTGTTCAATGATTAATATATAATTAGAAATAATTTAGATGACAAAAAGAAAGAGTAATGTTGTACGGATTTACACAATAATTTATATGTAAGTTCTGAGTTATTTGTTATTTTAATTTTTAATCAGATTCACATTAGTAAGAATATCTCGAGAAGACTTAATACTAGTAGTTCTTTTTAAACTCTGAAAAAGTATGACCTCCTCCGATATTCATTGTAAATAAATTAATATTTAACATGATACTAGCATTTCGTTTCTTGTGAAGATAGTTTACATTGTCTCTGTTCAATCTTGACTATAGCATTCATAATATGTGTGTAATGGTAACAATCCAACTTTCGGATTTGGAAAATACAGGTTTAATAAATAATTTGATTTGATTTGATTTATTCGATGAAATATTGGAAAATTAAAAAGACGGAGTGTTGAATTCTCAAACACTTTTTGAAACTTTTCAAATGCTAATGTCCCTATCTCGAATTAAAATAGATCTCTTCATTGGTCGACTTGTTGTTGTATTTGTATGCTTTTGCCATATAATAGAACCATCTCTTCGGTGTTCTCTTCATTGGTCGACTTGTTGTTGTATTTGTATGCTATTGCCATTTAATAGAACCATCTCTTCGGTGTTCTCCAATGCATGCTAACATGGTTTTCATTTTGGAGCAGGATCTGCTTACCCTTTCAGAGCAACTGAGATCATCCCCAGCAGTTCGTGCATGGGTTTGTGTTGCTCAGTCTTTTGTTGTGTGTAATAACGTTTGTCTGTTGTTTTATTTTATTTTTTAGCCATATTGTTGTCAGTTTATTTTCGACTCAAGAGTTTGAATTTCCTTTGGTATCCGCTCTCCTTATATTACAGCTGTCAGGGTGTTGTATTTGCCGTCTTCAACCTGAGATGTGGATTGAATTTGTCGGTTTCTCCGTTTGAAATGCCGCATCATGTATGATAGGGTAACTTGCAGTGTTTCTTTCATTTGGTCTTTGTTAAGGGTATTTTGTGAATATCAGTCTTTATTCCATATTGGTATTATTTTAGTAGGTTTTTCTATATGAATTGGATTTTGAATAAAAAAGCATAATCACCTGAGAAAGTGTTATAATTCACCGCGCTAAACGTCACGCGCTTTTACATGCAACGTTATGGTAAAATGTTTCATGTAAAAAAAAAATTGTATATGTTTGTCATTAAATACATTTTCTTCTCTCGGAATATGGAATAAAAATAATTACTGTCTTTTTCCCCGGTAAATATGGGGTTTTATTGTCGGCCTCAGTGAATATCATTTTTTTCAAAAGTCAATAAAACCGCACATTTACCTCATCAAAGGACAGTAATTGTATAGTATAAACCATATGCATGCAGATAATGTAAAACATAAGATTAGATACGATGCATAGCTGTTAATTGGTCAGGAAGATATAATACGTTCGAATTCAACTTACCTATTCGCCAGTGGTGTGGCTTTGCTGAAAATACGTAGAAAAGCAAGAAGCAAATCGCTAGTTGTAAACAGAAACGCATATTCTTCCACTAACTACTAGTATTGAAGACTAACCGCTTTATTCGAATGATAGCAGTGTTTTATATTTAACAGGTATAGATGTATGTCTATTAAGTAAGCGGGAAGTTGCTAATAACTTCACAGTTTTTCTCCCATTGCCAATCTTCCCCACGGTTTTTCTCATGAGAATTTTTTAATCATTAATAAGACCAAACAAAGAAAAAAAAATTTGAAAGTATAATCATTGTCTTTTAAGTAGGGTTATGTGTAGTCCCACTAACTGTTATCTTACGATCATTTGAATAGTTGATTGCTTGGTGTTCAGTGGCAAATATTGCATGCTTACTCAGGAGGGGAACATACTATCTACATTAAAACACCGCAGTTGGTAGATACTCATAAGTGGACTGAAAATAAATTAATAAATGAAACGATGTTATTACTTATCCGTGCATCACCAAACTTCATACAACCGGTTAACTATTGTTCTATAGGTCTATATTTCTCTAACAAAAAAAAGCGCGTATCATTATTTCATTATTGGTAAGGAGTCATATATTAAACGTTGCAAGGATAATGTAAACATGGACTTCTGTAATGAAATAGGTTCCCATAAATAAACATAAAATTCATCTTTCCATGTGAGAAAAGAACGATAAGCCAATCCAAATTTCTAATATCGAAAATGTTTTCTGAATTCAAAGTTTTTTTGGATGTGGTGTATTCATGATTCAAGCGCTTAAAATTTTGAAGTGATTGAATCTTAGAATACATGCATTTTCTCAAATTTTGAGATTATGTGTACAAAAATTTAAAAAAATTGTTTCCCATGATCAGTGCAGCAGTATGACTTGTATGAACACATTTATTTAATTTTGAATTTATCATATTTTAAATTCCCTGAAAAATATTCCTAAACGCTTTTCAGAAAGACAAAGATTAATTCCATTTTTAAAATTTGTTTCTGCTTACCTTTGATTTTAATCAATTCTGAAAATAAAAAAAAACTTAAAAAACACGAACAAAAACGATTTGGATTATTTCCCTTTGATCGAATCTTGGACTATCATACTAAATTTGAGGTTAAATGTTTTTCAACTTTTGAAAATTTCAGGTGATTTAAATCAGTATACAAATATATCAGATATATGTAAGAGTACGTACGTTGTTATAGAAGAAGAAGAAGATGCTTTATTTCCATAAAATGGGCTCACATAGGAGCATTATATAATATCATTATAATATTATTCTTTTACAAATATAATAAACAATACAGTATACAATACATAGTTGCAAACACAAATAAGAAACAACAGTTTTCATGTATCAGTATATTAGTATATATATATAGGAGTATATATAAAACCTTCGTCTCAGGCATACCTCTAGAAACAGATATGCTTCGATTACGAAGAAGAAAGCCAATATTTTAGTTACTTGAAATTGAAAATAAAAAGTAGTACAAAGCAACAAATAGGCTCTTCAAATATTCACACTAGACACATTGGGATTACTCCTCACAAGAGACGACATTACACAGAAATTAACAACTATAGGTCACAGTACTGTCTTAAACTATGATCAAAGCCCATAATGCACATGCATGCAAGACTTTTAAAATCATTTATAAGTTTTTATTTGATTTTATCTAACGTATTTATTGCGATCTGAAACTTCTTGCGTTAAATGAAAAGGTTCAGATCGAAAGAGGACAAATAATATAAAAATGCAAACTACGATCTAATTTAAAGCTCCATCAAGATATTTTTTCACACGATGACTTTTATGTTTCTCAGCTATACTTGTAAATTTTCGACTCGTGTAAGGCTATGACCGTATATAATATAATACACTCGATTGATATGGTGTTTTTCTTAATACAATGTTTATATTGCATTTCTAAAGATCGTATATTCATTCTTGCAGTCGAGTATACAGTGTTTACAGAGCTATGTAAACTTACATCAGTATATATATATCTTTTTATTCAAGAATACATAGAGGTGTTGAAAATTACTGGAACTTCTTATTTTTTTAGGATGTTCGCTACTCTGCTTCAAAATACAAAGCTTTTCATTTTTAAAAGACTGCTCTCTGACAACCCTCCTCCCGACCTAACTTGGTATAATCGTGATAGTGGTAATGCGGCGTCCACACAGTGCCGATTATGGCTCCCGATTGAGATCAGACATCGCAAAGACACGAAATGTAAAAATAACGGATTACTATTCTCAAAGATTTGGAATGTATTTTTATTGCCTGAACGCTGTAGTATTTGTTCGTAATAGATTCCTTCGGATCGGAGAGGTCTGTCATGCATTCCCGACATTTATGTGCGTCCCATAACATTCGGGAATACTCACAACCGTGTTTATGTCTTGACAGATTCTGCTGTATCGGATCAAAATCGTAACAATGTTCCGTGTTTTCTTGACGGTGTCCTGTGGAACGGGCATGATCTGGAGAGATTTTTCATTGCTGTTTTTTTCCGTTTGAGTCCAGATTGCATCCCGAATGCGAACCGTCTTAGACGAAAAAATTGCGGAACAGTCCCGTTATTAATACAAAATTTGACAATAATACCCTCGTCTGAGTCCCGACAATTTACAGAACACGATACGACTGAGTCCAGACAAAGCTGTTTGTATTTCCGGTTACTAGAAGACTGTGATATGATTGCGATCCGCGACTGTACCTTAACATCCCAAATATGACGACAGTTTTCTAACGGATATCTTCCGTCAGCGTCGATTCACTGTCTGGGCCCGGTTGTTCAAAAGGCTGGATAAAGTTATCCACTGGATAAGCTTGTCCATTGGATAAATGTTTATCCAGTGGACTGCTATCCATAGGTTAAATTGTGTTGTTCAAAAACTGGTTAAGGATTGTCCAGCTATCCACTTGACAAAATGCTATCCGGAGGACAACTCCCATAACCAGAGAACTCTTAATGATATTATTTAAGCTCTGTTTGAGAAAGTATATCAAGATTCGCGAAAAGTCAGAAAATGGCATTTTCCATACATGTACCTTTTTCTGTATATTAAACTATGAGCGTACCTACGGCCCACGATGATATATATACCAGAAATACATTGAATATATATGTTGATGCAGTTCAAATATTTCAGTGTGACATAGGTACGCTCATAGTCAAACAGTTAAAAAACAGTTATAAAAAAAAATTCGTCCTACATGATCTACTTAATTACTTGTAGTTTTCATTGAATCGAACATCGAAATTTTAAACGAACTGCAGACCAGAGAGGATTTCCGGTATTCACTTGGATCCGACGACAGACTTATCTAATTCATGCTAGATAATGGCTAGTTTCTTTAGGACTAAAATTGAACATATTTGAGACAGGAAAACAGGATATTCCCGTATCTAATATTCATGGATTAAAAATGACATTTTAGCAGACCGTCGATTTTTGACCAAAATCAGAAGGAGCTGTGACAAACTTCAACATGTTCAAAGAAATTTAGGAACTTGAATGAAGTTTTTTGATAAGTTGTTCATACTAAAACAGTTCCTTTTTTACTAAATTTCAATATTAAGAACCCTGTGACACAGACATTAATCATGTCAAAGCATAAACATGTCCGACAGTTTTGTAGCGTAAAAACTGCAAAACTTTGTTTAGAATGTAATCTTTGAGGAATGGTGGTTTTAAACAGGAACACATTTTGCATAAATATTCTTTACTCAACAGATGGATGTTGATGTAAAATTTAGAACATCTTTACCTTCAGAAACATGTATTTTGTTTTATAAATGACGAGGTCATCGCCCTGGAATGTACAAACTAGGCGATTCATCCCCAGATTCATCTTCATTGACGTTTTTAAGAAAGGTGCTTTCTTTCACGTCCGCATTTCTATCAAGTATGGCATGCCAAATTAACATTTATGGCAACGATTATCATTGATGGCGAAAATGATTCACAAAACTGTATATTAATGAGGGCCTGGACAGGGTATTGGGCGCATGGGAGAGAGGGAGCAGAGAAGGGAGAGAGGGGCAGGAAAAAGGAGAAAAGGGGATAAAAAGGAGACAAAAATGCAAAAATGTATATTAAAATGATTAAAATTCAGCAAGAAAACAATTATCTAATAAATGAGTTAATCAAAAGATTCAAGAAAGTGCTAATAAAAAGTAAAAAAACAAACAAATAAACGACCCGAGGAAATATTGGTACGGAAAGTCCTTAATCTAGCAAAATCAAACAAATGAGTAACAACTGTTATATTCCGAATTGGTACAGGCATTTTCTTATGTAGAAAATGGTGGATTAGACCTGGTGTTATGGCTAGTCAAACCTTTCACTTGTATGCCAGTCGCAGAAAATTCCCCAAAATGGCATACTCACGAAAAAAATATTCGGAACCTCGTCACTAATTTATTACGATCTTTTATATATGGAGAAAGACTAAAAACTAACAATTTCAAGGATTTTTTAGTGAGCCCTTGAATGTTTAGAGACACATGTCATCATCCTTGTTTTTTTGTTGTTGTTTTTTTTAGATAAATCGCTTAATTACGAGATAATTATTGTGTAATTACGCAACAGTTTTCTCGTAATTATGAGATATTTACCAATAAATACGAGATAAAAAAAATGGGACCCTATTAATTAGGCCATCTAAATTTTATGAATTAACTGTTAACAAAACTTTGAATTGTTTGAAAAACTACGGATAATCTATTCAGGAATAAATAAACCTTTAGTTAGCTGTATTTGGCAAAAAAAAAATTATGGTCTTTTGACATTTTTTATTCGACCGTCACTGATGAGTTTTTCAACTTCTGCTGAAATTATTCATGCTCTGTTGCTGATAACACCTCAAGATACGAAACACATGTCTAGTGTACAAAATTAAAAAGCAAGACATCTTTGACTATGATACGGTTTTTTTCTTTAATATTCAATATTTATTTTATTTTCTTTGACGTGTGAATATCTGATTAAAAAATAAACGAATATGTTATTCTTTTGAATATGTTTAAAGTCATTATAGTACTGCTATTTAGGAGGAGATATATGATGTTTTCTGACCATCCAGTGACAAATACTTTATGCATGCATATTTAAAACGGAAAGTTATACATACATAGAGAATAATTTGAAAACAAGACATACGAGGTAACATGAGTTGTCGTTGAAAAAGAACAACGGGAAGGCGGGGTACAATTACTTATCATAAGTCCAATAAATAAATTCAACACCATAACCAAAAAATTACTCAAGATACATAATTTAGATCATAAAAGTGTTGGATAATTTGTTTGATCTTTATTATTGTTACACTTACACAATTAAATAATGAAAATTGTCACATGGTGTCTTCTTATATCATATGAATTACAATGTATGTTATTATTCACAGTTCTGTAATTTATATTCGCCATCTGTATTTATATTAAAAGATTGCCTTAAAATGTTAACTTGGCATGCCATACTTGATAGAAATGCGGACGTGAAAGAAAGCACTTTTCACAAAAGTGCTAACGGAGATTAAAACATTCCAATGCGGCAATTTCGTAAAAATTATGAAACGAAATGCGTATAGGCAGCGTTTGAGTATGAACCAGTTATTAGTCTATATTCATTTATAATTACGTTCCCAAAATTTTCTCTGAAGTTTGTCCCAGTTACGTCTAATTTTGGGTCCGACGGTCTGCTAAAATGTCACTTTAAATTCATGATTAATAAATACAGGAATATCTTGTTCTCCTGTCTCAAATATGTTTAATGTTCGTCCAAAAGAAACTAGCTATTATCGCGTAGCATGAATATAAGTATGTCGTCGGATCCAGTGAATACCGGAAATCATCTCCGGTCCGCAGTTCTTTTAAAAATTCGATGATTCAATGAAAACTACGACGATATCAATCGGAACTACTCGGCCTTTCTGGTTGCACGAAGAAATAACGTTATTGTACTGTATAGCGAGAATGGCCGAGTAGTTACGATTGCGACGATATTTGTTATTTTTTGTTATTTTTTAACTATGAGAGTACCTACGGCCCACTAAAATATTTGAACTGCATCAACATTTATGTTCAAGAAATGTCTTGTATAAATATGATCGTGGGCCATAGGTACGCTCATAGTTTAAAATGCAGAAAAAGGTTTTGAAACTGCAATTTTCAGTCTGCTCTTTTCGCGAATCTTGAGGTGTTTACAGCAACAGAGCATGAATAATATCAGCGGAAGTTGGAAAATCTATTGATGTTTACAACAATACAGGATTAAATTTTTTTTTAAATATAGTATTATAATTAATGGCAAGTCACTTTTAATTTGAACGAAATAAGGGGTCGTTCTCTGATGCTTATTGCAACTTGTCCTTTAAGAGAACTGACCAGTATTTCTGATTATTCTATTGTGCTTTCCAAATCGCAGTTGGAAAATTTATGCGATATGAAAAACAACTTGTATCGCATTGTTCCTCAACAGGTGCGTTGGCCGAGCATCTCTTACGTCAGAACTTTTGTGACGTCATGTAATAATTTAAAGTCATGAAAAGGCGTTCTTAAAATTTGTCCGAACTGATTTTTTTTTTCACTTCAATATTACACAATAACAAGCAATGCAACTGAAAAAAACCCATCTGAGAGTAATTTTAATCTGTTTGGCAACTGGAATGGCATAATTTCTCTGGGTAGGTCTTTTCAAATCATCATAAAGCAAAATTGTTTAAACTTCTATGTTAGCTGCAGAAAATCGTAACCTAGCCTGAAATTCTATATATGGTTCATCGTGAAATTCACTATTTATGCGTGGTTTATATTTCTACTACACATCATACAACACATGGGCAGCCATATTTAGCCTCTGGATAAGAACTTATCCGAACCCCCAGACACTGGACAAATCTTGTCCGTGGTTAAGCTATTTTATCCACTGGACAATTTTTGAACAACCGGATTTGTCCAGTGGACAAAAGTTATCCAGTGGATACAGATTTTATCCTGTGGATAACTTTATCCAGCCTTTTGAACAACCGGGCCCTGGTCACTGGCTGATGTCTGTCGGATCGCATTCGACAGAATCGGGACGCTGTTGGGATAGATTCGGTCGTTTTTAACCATGGGAAAGTTGCAAATCGGATTAGAATGGGATTGAAAAGGCTGAATTTGGACGCTTCCTTAACAATATCTGATTGTTGTCGTTGTTAAATATATGTTTTTACAAATTTTAATAAAAGTTTGAATTTCCAGCCACGATTTACAAGATCTTGACCAGACTAACAATTTTTTTTATCGTGAATGCTCATAACAAGAACGATCAAGAACGGTAGTAAAATCGTGAATGTGTGACCCCGCGGCACGACTAAAATAAAAAAAATATATAAGACTAATTGTAAATTGCTAAAGGATGTTCGCTACTCTGTTTTAAAATAACATGCTTTTAAAAGACTGATACAAAATGTTAGTATATAAATAAAGGAACTAAAAAAACAAAACAAAAACAAAAAAAAGAAGGTCTGTTTGTTTAAATTTTCGAGATCTCAGCCTTTAAAAATATGCTCATTGTTGAAGGCTGTATCGTGACCTATAGTTGTTAATGTCTGTGTCATTTTGGTATCTTGTGGACAGTTGTCTCATTGGCAGTCATACCACATCTTCTTTTTTATATACAAATGAACAGAAAAACAATCCTAAATTTCACAGATAAATCCCGTTTCCCACATTTTAATTGAAACATTTACGACAAATTGAATTTCATATTCGTGTAACTTAATCGGCTTTCTAAACAAAAAGCTGATGAAGTTTTGAAAAAAATGGCAGACGACATGCATCCGTGTCATTATGCCAGTCTCGTGCCACGTGCCCTTTGATGTGATTGGGGCAGATGGGTCACGTGTCGGAAATTGCAAATGTGTCCATTTGATTTTTTTTTCACGACATCGCGTTAATTGGAAGCAGAACAATGCTGACTTTATCCAGTCTATTAATAATGTTTAAAAGATGAACTAAAATGATAACAGATGAACTCAGAAAGAGGGTAACCGACGTTATGCCAAACATCTGCTTGTGGTCTCTGCATGGCCTCATCATGAAAAAGTAATAAGAAAGACAGTTCTGGATGAAATTATTTTCACGAAATGAAAGAAAATGATAAAATATGTCATATCCTAGACGATGAATTCCATTTTTTCTTTAACTGTAAAATTAATAAAAATAATAGAGAAATCTTTCTAAAATATGAAAAACAATAATATGTAAATTTTAATACACTTTATCAAAGCAGGCGCGGATCCAGATTGGGGGTTCCGGGGGTTGGAACCCCCCTTTTTTTTTGGCCGATCAATGCATTTGAATGGGAGCATATAGCTGGAACCCCCCCCCCCTTTTACTCTTGGTTGGGAACCCCCCCTTTTTAAAATGGCTGGATAACTGTTTTTATCATATCTAATTATACTTTTGTCGAGTTTTTATTATGTTTGTTTTGTCTATGTATTTGCCATAACCAAAATTGTTTTTTCTTGGTTTTGCAAATAAAGATATATATATTTAAAGACGCGTTTTTTTTGTTTTTTTTTATGTTTTTTTTGGACTGAACCTATGATACCTTAGTATAATTATCGACTGTAATTTGTGATCAATTTTACACTGTTAATTTTGCAAAGGTTCTATTTCTGTAGGTAAAATCTGTAGTACTGGAAATTTACTTTTAACATTTGGTACTATTTCTTGTATGTATCTGTATCTTACAGTACTTGATGTGTACTTAAAACTTTGAAACAGAAACAATTCCAACAGTGATCACAATACTTCATGTTTGAAAATAATAATTACTTTAAGAGATATGAAATAGTCAAACTCAAATGTTGAAACTGATGTAACGGTATTACCAAAAATCTGTAGTACTTACATAATGAGATATTTGAGAGAAAAAAATAACTCTGATTTTTGCCTTAAGCAAACATTCTGGCTGTATCTGGATTGACAACAATAATCATGTCCACTGTTTTCGCTATTAGAAACAAAAATTTCCAACAGAATTATTTAGCATTAAATGAACATAATGAATAAAAACGGTCATTTTTTTTTTGGTGGCAGGGGTTTGCATGTCTAAACAGAATGTCTGTTTCGCCGAACTGTTATATTAAATACTTTTTTCAAGACCAGACTGCAACCTGCCTGATGGGTGTGGCCTTTATGTATCCATTTGTCGACCGTCATTCCTAAATTCGTCGTCATTTCAGACTCATTCTTAGCCTTTGGTTGATTTGGAACCCCTCACTTCCGTTAATTTTGTTGGGTGAAACATATCAACCAAACATTTGAATAAGAAATTGTTGGTTTGTCTTTTTTAACTTGTGCTGGCCGTATTGTAAATTTCATTGAATACCCCGGCGTATATCTTGTTTACAACAAGAAATCTGTGAAGTTATGATAACTTAACTTACAACAAAACAGCGAGAATTTTCCATGTCTATTTTCTATTGACAAGTCCCACATCAAATTTATCAGTTCATCATTTTATGATAGACACTTAATAGAGAGAATACAGCATCGAAAATATCCAACCCTTACACTTTACAGCAACTACAAAAATATATGCCCCACGCCAGTAACCGTTTGAAAAGTGCATATTACACTTATTTTATGTTTTTAGCCCCAAAAAAGTCTCCGCTCGGCGATCTTTCAAAACTTCGACCCAAATCCTGGATCCGCCCCTGATTTCAAGTACAAATCAAAAACTGTAAAATACAGGTACCTAAATATTAAAAGTAGATTTCTATGTAAAAGTAGCTGTGTACTTGTCAAAACAATCGAATGATTTTTATACTTTTTGCACATACTGTTGTCTCATTCAAAGCTATATATATTGGTCAGCGTACAACAACAAATGGAATTTTTTAACGACCTTGACTGGTTATACACTTGACTTGCACGGTCGGTAGTCACCGTAGCAAAATGTTTATAACAGTGCGTTCAGTTGCAAATATTTCATGCATATTCAAGACGAGAACAAAATTCGATCCATCGTATAGAACATATATACAAGCTTAGAATAGTAGGTCGACTTACAGTTTATATATTTTGCAGATGGAAGGATGGCTTAGAATCTCTTTTAAAATAGTATTTTTTGCCGAGTGTCGTATCATGTCAATATATTTGAACTTTGGACAATAATTATTTAAACATATGAAATCAATTTTCAAAAATAGATCGCCGTATAAATTTCACATGGAGACCTAACAGAAAGCGCACACCATCATCAAACGCTCTATACATGTATGTGCTTGGAAAATGAAACATGTAATTTATTGAAGTTCAAGTTTGTTTTTAAGAAATACATAGACGAAGATAAACCAAATATAGCAGTTTCCATCTTACATCAGTTTTATACAAGCTTGGGATTTAATCCGTATTTTAATTAAACTCTGCTAAAGTATTTAAGGAATTGTATTATTGAATGTTCAAAAGAAAGGTAATAGATACCGGAAGGATATTCCAACTAATACGTCGAAAATAAACTGACAACGCCATGACTAAAAAGGAAAACGACAACAGTACACTAAACACTACATGGTTGAAAATATGAATGATATGTAACTGTTCTGGTCCTTTCTGGAATCTCGTCTGGAATAAAATGTACATGATTTATAAAGACAGAAAGAATTAAAAAAATCATATATTGTGTAATTTTGGGTGTGTGAATGATATGCTTCCCTTCAAGGGCCAGTAATTGGTAATTGAAGTAAAACATAATCTTATTCCTGCACGTTGGTGCTCTTTTGTTATATGTGTACGTGTTGAACTATAAAACATGAAACTTTTAAGATTTACTTGATAAATTCATCATTTGTTCTAGCCTAGGCGTACGGGCGAGAGACGAAAATACACGCCCACACACAAACTCGTCGTGGGAAATACAGTTTCACTTTTTCATAATTCATTCATCATTTTTTTTAAATCGGCGATAGTTAATCATAGTATCCATTATTCGTTTTTCTTCTATTTTAGTAAAAATATAATGTACTTTGAATTTTGATGAATGGAGTTTCAACATCACGTGACGCTCCGTCTGTCGTCTGCCCCTCCTACTCCACACCTGCCGTACAAGTGATGAATGAACCACTTCATTGATGAACTTTCTGATTATGTCATTTGTCGCCTGAGGATACAATTCTTCCTTTCCATCCTGTTGTCTGAAAGTTTAAGAAAGGAGTGTCCTATGTATTTAGTTAAAAAACTATTAAATGTTAAAAATCTAGAGATACACAGTCACATGTACCAGATGTTATGAAATTCTTGCCAGCTGCAGCTATGATCCGAAATTCCATGTTTCTCTTTTCGCGCTTTCCGGTCTTCAATTCAATTTTAAAACGTACAATCCATTCATCTTTTTTGAGGGAGGGCGTTATTAATTTGTTTGTTTTATTTAGGGGGACATAAAATTCTTTTTCGATTTTAATAATAAAAAACAAATATTTCTCCCTTAGTTTTCAATTTAAACAAACTGTTTTCTTCACTTTTCTTCTGTAAAAAATATTTAATCCTCAAGAGTTAAAAAATACATTTCCTTTTCCACCAAACTCAAAAGATAAATGATCAGCCTTATGCATATATTACTGCAAACCCTATTAAGAGAAATAATATGATGATAAGATATCGAACGGCATGCAGATATTTAACTTAGTACTGTAGGAGCACTTGTGTAGAAGCTGAAATCCTTCGCGAGGACTGTAGAAAGCGGGTTGCTTTTCATGTCTTTATACTTTAAGATCCGATTATTCGCTGTTCTTAATGTTTTTGGTCCATCGATTTCTATGTTCAACCAAAGAATTATATATTTTAGAGATGTAGATATACACAAATCCTATAACTCATACGTACGTATACCTGATGTGATCTGATGTAGGTTTATAATCCAGAACAGCGCATCGCATGTATGCAATTTATAACGTGTTCGGTTTCCTTTTTTTACTGCACTGGGTCGGTACCACTTCTGGTGAAATGTGAGTCCCAGAAAGTATCATCATCTCAGCAGTACTGTAGTACTGACTTGATTTATAACAAGCCTTTCTGAAATTGTCTATTTACAAAGTTCGAAATTATATAACGAAAATAAAGTTTAAACTCCCTCATTCAAAGCTGCCTTTATATGGAATTGACTTATTTTTATGTCCTTTTTGGGGTTCTTGTGTACATACTTGGCTTTCAAATGCAAGTATTTGGCCAGAACGTTTCTGATGAAGGAAAATCCAGAAAAGCGCTTCGGACGCATGAAATTGTTTACAACTGTTCGAGATAATCTACAGTTCTAGCGCTCTGTTCTGTTAAGTGTATTTATTGTCGTCTATATACCAGGTGGATTTTGCCTTTAGACCTTTTTGCAGACGGTAACATTTCCCTGGAAATGTGACCCTGTCTTCACAGGGTAAGTAGTACAATCATGTTATTAATTGATAATGACATTTTTAAAGTGCTTCTAAACAAGTATGGATAAAAGGGGATAACAAAATTGGTGGTAACGGAATTGATTTTTTTGACATCTTACGTACGATGCAGGGAGATGTTACCGTTTGCAAAAAGGTCTAAATGCAAAATCCACCTTCTAATCACATAATGATGTTTTTTTTCTGTATAATCCAGACAAAATGTGTCAACCTGACAAAAATGCTAGGTGGCCTACAAAATGTATCATTTTTACTATATTTTTGAAAATATCACGTACAATATATTATATACCTTGTTTTGTCAAAGTATGAACAAATTCCATAATGTTTAATGTATACTCCCATACCACGGATGTCCCGCTTGCTAAATTTTTAACTGAATAGAAACAATATCGAGCATGTACAAAATTTCATATTCTTGGGATAAGAAATCATTTAAAGTTAGTGAAATCATGTAGAAAATGAGTAATGAAACACAGCATAAAAGAACAATGGACTCCAACAAATGAAATTGACTTGTGGAATGCATTATTCTTTTGTACACCAAAATTGAATAATTCAAAAATTGGATAACAGCCTGTTGATGAAGCTTAATCATTGTGTCGAGTTTTCGTTGATGGCTATATTTGGAAACATCACATAATTTGTAAATTTAATGAATGAAAAATTAACATCATGTGACACTCCGTCTGTCGTCTGCCCCACCCACAGCACACCTGCCTTAGAAGTTGTGAATGAACAAATTCATTGATAAAATGTCAAATACCGTCGTTCCGCCTTAGGATTAACTTCATCTTTGTCTTCTTGTAGTAAAAGTAAAGAAAGTGCCCAGTGTTTAGTTATGGTCTTGCATGTTAAAATTTTACGGGTAGCTATTGTAATTCTTAAACTGCATGAAGGCAGTACCTTGGCCTATAATGGTTTACTATAAAATTGTTATTTGGATGGAGAGTTGTCTCATTGGCACTCATACCACATCTTCCTATATATATTATTTTGCGTTTATACAAAAGGTGTACTTTTTACAGGGTTGTAGACTTTTGAAGCATCTAAAATTGTACACTTGTTGTTGTTAATCCCTTTTGGTATTCTGATTCCAGAGTGATATTTTTTTTATTTTGGGCGGCGCTTATCAGAAACTCACACCGGACACAGAATCCGAAAAGGGCTGATAGAACACGGTGGATAGAACGACCTAATTAACATTTACTTCAAGTCAGATTTAGTTGCACTAAATGCTTTAGTGTTTAAGATATAAGCATACAACTTTACCCCTATGTTCTTTATGGTTGTTTTTTTTTACAAAAAAGAAAATAAAATACAAAACTAGATACCCTAGGGATCATGCATTTAGTTCAAGTTTGGTTGAAATTGGTTAAGTAGTTTCAGAGGAGAAGATTTTTTAGAGTTAGAAAACATGATGAAGAAATTGTGTAAAATTGTCCTTAAAGGGCAATAACTCTTAAGGGCTCAATTGACCATTTGGTCATAAACTTATTTGTAGACCATACTGAAAATATTTGCTGTTTACAGTTTATCTTAATTATCATTAATAAATTATATTCAAGATAAGAACCAAAAGCTTGAAAAATTCATACAAATTACCGATCTAGTGACAGTAACCCAACAATGGGTTATTATATTCATCTGAATATTTCAGGGCTTATTTTATCTCAACAAGATTTGCTCTAAATGCTTTGGGTTTTGAGATATAAACAAAAAACTGCATTTTATCCTTATGTTCTATCTTTAGCTCTGGCAGTCATGTTTTTTGACGAAACAGAAAATAAAACAAAAACTTTATTCTAGATACCCTAAAAATCATTCAGTTTAGTTTAGTTGGAATAGATTCAGTAGTTTCAGAGGAGAAGATGTTTGAAATAGTTAACACCGGAAGGACGACGACGATGACGACAGACGCCAAGTGATGACAAAAGGGCAGTTCCTATGGAACGATGAACTAAAAATGATAGCGGCTACCAAACGACAGAAGCAGAAACATCAAGAGATACATGCATAATATACTAACTAATTTAGCTGAAATAGTTCTTTGAAGTTTCTAATGGCTTTTGATACTTGCATAAATACTAGTGTATGTTTATTTGCTTTTTGTTTTCTAGTTTTGTCGTAAATAATTGGTTGTTAATTTTTTAAATTGTGTTGAGTGTACATGTCCCGTAAAACACATAAAACAGCTAATGATAGTTATGTAACATAAAAATAAACATGAATAGGTATCGAACTCGTGCAATTGGATTTTTCTAGGTTTTTTTTATTTCATATTATTGGTTAAAAATACATGTTAATCATTGGTTTATCTGTATAAGAATGTGTTTTGTGGATCGAATCAGTCAATCTAAGGGTTACAAGTGTTTTACTCTCAAAGTTGACATTCTTTTCCTTTTTTATAACTGAACACGCCTAATGCATGCGTTACCAATCTCTAACTAAAGGATTAAATTGAATTTCACAAGAATACGGATCCAATGAGCTCGGATTATTCACTTATTAGTGAATAATTCAACAAAGATTTTCCTTACCTTATTCAAACTAAATAATTATAAACTTACTTCTAAAAGCGAATTCTTATTTCACTTTTTCACTTACATTAATGCTTGAAAAAAAAATATATTTAATCTCGTTGCAAATGCCCTGTTTCAGGAAGAGATTACTTTACAAATTTAAGTAAAAAACACAATCCTAAACTTGTCTGACCCTCAAAGTTCTAAAGGCTGCTTAATGAAGACTCCAGTATGACAAATAAGTTCAGGGTTGGGATATTCTTTCATTTTTTTATCAGGTTAATTGTATGTTAGTTGTATTCTCGTATGTATGTACATTGATTGCCAATGTCCTATCCTTATTATAATAAATAAAGCAATTAATATGCATACATGGAAGTGTCTTAAATATTCCAAAGTTGAATTATAAATTAAAGAGACGTTAATTTGTCCTTCTTTAGTTTGCCGTTGAATGAATAAGGCACAACCGTCCTTCTTTTCCAGTTTTTCTTTTCTTTTATTTTGAACCGCTATTTTAATATGATATGATTTATTTCCTTGTTTTTTTCTTTCAAATATAGAATGAGATGATCCTTTTGAACTCAAATGTCTTGGTATCCTAATTATCACGAAATGTCAAAGCCCGATAAGATGGTTATTATATAATTAATTTATGATATACTTAGGAACAGACTTAAACGCCAAGATCTATGGAACGCCATGACTGCCTTATGTTAATGATCAGCATTATATGCAGTGCTCACAACATTATATGCAGTGCTCACAACATTATATGTAGTGCTCACAATATTATACGAAGAGCTAACAACATTATATGAAGTGCTCACAACATTATACGCAGTGGTCCAAACATTATACGCAGTGCTCACAACATTGTATGCAGTGCTCACAACATTTTATGAAGTGCTCACAACAGTATACGCAGTGGTCCAAACATTATATTCAGTGGTCACATCATAATATGAAGTGCTCACGACATTATATGAAGTGCTCACAACATTATACGCAGTGGTCCAAACATTATATGCAGTGCTCACTACATTATATGCAGTGCTCACAACATTATATGCAGTGGCCACAACATTATAAGAAGTGCTCACGACATTATATGAAGTGCTCACAACATTGTATGAAGTGCTCACAACATTATACGTTTTTTGTTAATGAAGGTGATGATCGGTGATGGTGATGATGATGTTTGATGTATGATGAGATTGATGTATGATGAGATGATCAAGTTCGGTAAACTTTTTTTTTAGCGGAAATTACCGAATACAGTTATAATTGATAGTGCCCCGCAAACAAATTGAAACAGTTGTTGAAGTCGTGTTATCAAGGCAATTCGATTGAGAACTATTTCAGAAAAAAAATAACGCCTGCTATTGTCTGTAATTGGACAGATATAATTTTATTAATTTATTGGAAGTTCATTCTGAGGAAAATATGAAACTAAGAGGTGAATGAATGAACTAGTTATGTTCATCGTAAGAAATACGCATCGCATAATGTTAGTTCAATAATGAAAATTTTAGTTAATGAAATATCGAAGGGAAATTTGTATGATATATGCCTCGAGTTCATTTTCTTCTTAAGAACTTTAGCAAGGTGCCATTTTATCGTCAGTACTCAGTTTAAAAAAGCTTAATTACCTTTTAAATAAATAGTCAGCTTTCTATAACAACTAAGTGCCATATTATTAGCTTATATATGTCATGATAGAGTCATTATTGGCATCGATTTTCAGAATTTGGCATTTTTACATGAATAAGTATCATAATCTAACAGATATGGAAAATGCAGTTTAAATCATCTCATTGTAGATGTTTAACATAACTATACATCAATTATTCCAATTTTTTACAAGCTTTTTAGCACGCCAAGAAGTTTGTCTTCTAAATAGTCTTGTATAGAGATTATATAAACTTTCATAAGAAAAAAATACCCTTTCAAGACCCAGTCTGACATTTTTATTGATAGTTATCATCTCATATGAAAACTGAGTTTGTGGGGGTGAATAAAACGTTTACTACGTTTGTTCGTCAGTCTGCACGGTTAATATATTAAAACAAAGTGGTATGTCAATGAAATAACTTTCCACAGGAGACCAAATGACACAGAAATTAACAACTATAGGCCACAGTACGGCCTTGAAGAATGAGCAAACCCCATACCGCATAGTCAGCTATGCTATAGAAGGCCCCGAAATGTTAAACGTAAAACATTCCAAACGAGAAAACTAACGGCCGAATTAATGTACAAACAAACGAACGAAAAACGAACATGTAACACATTAACAAACGACAACCACTGAAATGCAGGCTCCTGACTTGGGACAGACACATATATACAGAATGTGGCGGGTTTTAACATGTTAGCGGGATACAAACCCTCCCTCTAACCTGGGACAGTGGTGTAACAGAACAACATAAGAACGAACTATGAAAATCAGTTGAAAAAAGGCTTAACTCATCAGATGGGTACAAATATAAATACATCTAACAAAAAACAGAGTGGACGTGGCCGGGTACTTGTATATCCCAACAACAAAAATACACTAAGTACTGATCTGAGAGTACTCACCGTTACTGACAGCTAGTTCAAAGCCACTAACAACTTATACAAAAATCATGCATCTTAGTTCTGCATTTAGGTAAAGATTGAAACAAACTGTGAGTAAAAAAGAATGATTTACTATTATTGGATAGTAACGATTGTCCATGAAAAAAGAGTCATCTTGACCTAAATTAATTCTGGTTAAGATACATTAAGATACAAAATCTAATCAACTACAAGTCATAGAAGGATGATATCTTTTAGATCGCACTTCTTTGATAACAATGGATCTTGAAAAAATATTCAAATTTGTGTTAAGGTCGAGATGATAGCAACAACACATAAAAGAGGAATGCTATTTGTTACTGAGCACTTCTTTGATTTTATTGAAGGTCCACACAAAATTTTTGTTACAGAAGCACAAAAAAAAACAATACTCGTTATTATGTCAATATATAATTGTAATATAATTATATTAATGGAGAATTACTAGTATTGTTAAATACTGTGAATTCTTTTGTTGTTGTTATTGACGTTCTAATTTTTCTCACTAACAAGCTTGTCTATAGGCGAAGCAGTTTCTTAAACACTTAAAGTATATACATATTAAGATGTGAACATGATGAAAATGATAATAAAAATAAGTTTAAATTGCCGTGGTGTGGAATAAATTTGTGGTAAATTGATCATACTTCTTAATTTCCTTATTTAAATCAGTTTTAAATATTGTATACTGTCTTAAATTCACATTGCGATAAGACGTGTCACGGTACTTGTCTATCCCAAATTCATGTATTTGGTTTTGATGCTATATTTGTTATTCTCGTGGGATTTTGTCTGTTGCTTGGTCCGTTTCTGTGTGTGTTACATTGTAGTGTTGTGTCGTTGTTTTCCTCTTATATTTAATACGTTTCCCTCAGTTTTAGTTTGTTACCCCGATTTTGTTTTTTGTCCATGGATTTATGAGTTTGAACATCGGTATACTACTGTTGCCTTTATTAATGATAACATGACTTTAATAACTGTTTAAATTTGTTTGCTGAACATTACCTATTATGGATTCGGTAATTTTCCGCTTTAAAAAAATGAAGTTTACCGAATCATCTCATCATACATCAATCTAATCATACATCAAACATCATCATCACATCACCGAGCATCACCTTCACCAACAAAAAACGTATAATGTTGTGAGCACTTCATATAATGTTGTGAGCACTTCATATAATGTCGTGAGCACTTCATATAATCTTGTGAACACTGCATATAATGTTTGGACCACTGCGTATAATGTTGTGAGCACTTCATATAATGTTGTGAGCACTTCATATAATGTTGTGAGCACTGCATATAATGTTATGAGCACTGAATATAATGCTGTGAGCACTGCATATAATGTTGTGAGCACTGTATATGATGTTGTGAGCACTGCATATAATGCTGTGAGCACTGCACACAATTTTGTGAGCACTGTATATAATGTTGTGAGCACTGCATATAGTGCTGATCATTAACATAAGGCAGTCATGGCGTCCATAAAGATCCATTCAAAAATTGTATGAATCAGTTTCCGGTCAGAACTCCTATTTCCGCTTTGCGTAGTACACGTGTCGCGTGCACGGCTTTCCGAGGTGAACGGAAATCAAACCAGAATTACTTTTTTGAACTGAATAAAGTAAATGGCAAAACCAACTAATAAGAAAGTGGGGAAATTATCATAATCTAAATTAATTCATTGTTATCAAAACAACGTCGCGTTTCAATTCAATTTGATCATTGATGATAGAAAAAAAAGATTAATATTATATAGCGGCTACAAATTAATTGCAATGTTTTGGTTTCGAGTATATTAGTGCTTTGTTTGCTCGTGTGTATGTTAGTTTTCTTTTAGTTGTTTTACTGCAAATCATATACCAAACCGTGCAAACGAAATAATTAATGGGTTTGTGTTTTATTAAACATCGAAACTACACACGGGAATCATTCTTAAGAAAGTTTCGGCAGACGTTTTCAAATATTTATGTGATCGAAACATTAAAATGTTATGAATACTATCAGAATTTCTTTACTGCCCCCTCATTACTAGAGCTCTAGTAATGGATTTCTGGTACTACTTAATATTCTTTATAGTCTAAGAGCAAAATATGTTAATGAATTAAAATCAAGCCTCTAAATCATTTTTTTCTTGAGAAAAAGACACATAAGCCTCCTAAGTAATCAAAAACGACAATCAAAATAATAATTATAGTCTTCCATATCCAGTCACGTGACCGGATATTTAATTATGTGACAGCTGTAACCGTTTTTCCTCGTGGGAAATTCTAAGAATACTCAGATCACATATAAGATCATATAAAATAAGCATAAAAAAATATGTTTATTTTATCTCTAAAACTCATGACTCGTATATATAACTACTTTTAATCGGGAGTTGAATCACAGACAGATTTTACAATTCCAGGGAAACAGTTACAAGTGTAACTTCCGGGGAGTTCAACGAATTCGAACCGGTAGGAACAGTACTGTGTGAATGGAGTAAAGGGGAAATAACTGAGAAAATGTGATGATTGGAGTAATGAACGATCCGATTTACTGTCAGTGATCAGTTTTGAAAGATTGATTGACGTTTGTTACTTATCATAATTTCAATTTCAATTTTGATAATTTATCAACTTCAACTCTATAAAAAGAATGGGTTGTCTCTGTAGAATATCATTTAAATAGTTTTTTTTTAAAGTATTCATTCAAGTTTAGTAACATTGAAAAATAAAAAAGATTTTATTTAATTAAAAGGATGTTTTAATTGCCAAAAAAAAAAAAAACAACTTCGGAAGTTGATCTTGTTTTGTCCTACCTGGGCTTTAAAACAAGTAATAGACACTTTGGCTTCTGGATCCAAATTATTTTCATATTATGCCTGTTTGGCTTTTTCACCTAATTTGTCAATATAAATTGTTAACGGTTAAGTATATGTTTGATATTGTTAGTAATATATATATGGAAGTGTTTAACGACCTTGACAGGCTATACAGCCCTCGCACGGTCGGAATGTGTTAGCCATTTTTTGTATCACAAGTGAAGATCAGTATTTTGTTGATACTTTATTTTCGTATATACCCAAAATAACCATCACTGAAAAAAATCGTCGAACAAGTAAGATAGTACTAAAAGATCTAGCCAGAAAAAGTCCCTTCTTTTCAGGCTAAACTATTCCAGAACACCTCAGGCTACTATATGGTGAGATCTTAACACCTCAGCTACTATAGGTGAGATCCTTAACACCCTCAGGCTACTATATGGTGAGATCCTTAACACCCTCAGGCTACTATATGGTGAGATCCTTAAGGTCAGGAAGCAAACAAATGTGAAGAGCTATATTTAAAATAAGCGAATTGATTTAAGGCCTATAACTATCGCCCAGTTTCACTAACATCATACAAGACCCAATTATTTTTAATTTCGAGAAATCCTACGTTTTCGGGGCTGGTAGTCTGAAATCTTTAAAACATACTATTACCATGTATGCTGTGTGGTTTTTTTTTTGCTCTTTTATTGTTGTATATTTTACAATTTCGTGAAGTCTTTTTTCGTAGCCGACTTTGCGTTTGAAAATACCATTTAAAAGCTAATTCAGCAAGTTTGATTGTACAAGATACTCGAACCGTTGTGACGTTTAACGTTACCTATATAAGATTGCTCTAGTTTCTGTTGTTTATGCAAAAATGGTATATTTTCTATCGCAAAAACGGTTGTTAGAGACTTTGTCAATCAATGACCAACACTAACAATTTGTTGGATCGTTAGTTTACTTCGTTTAAATCTTTGTACTAATGTTGTTTAGTGTGAATTGGTTCAAATAGTTGTCTCATATGCACAGCTACTTTTGCATAGGTACTATTTCTGTACTACAAAAAATACAGTACTGGAAATTTACTTTTAATATTTAGTACTATTTCTTTACTTTAAAACTATTGTAATATTTAGGTACTTGTATTTTACAGTACTTGATTTGTACTAAATATTTTGGTACAGAAATAATACAATATTCCATGTTTGAAAATCATAACTTTAAGAGATTTGAAATAGAAAAACTTTCAAAATGCTGAAAATGTAACGGTAGTAACAAAAAATATGTAGTACTAAATTTTCAAGTACAAACAAAGTACTGTAAAATATAGGTACCTAAATGTTACAATAATTTTAGAGTAACAAAATAGTACTGAATATTAAAAGTAGATTTCCAGTACAACAAATTTTTAGTACAGAAATAGTACCTATAAAAAAGTTGCTGTGTACCACATAGTGGCATAATCTTATTTTAATGTCGATTGAAGTTTCAGGCACGAAGTTTTTTTTTAAATAAGCATAATTTTATGTTTATGCCGATGGTAGTTTTAAAATAAGCATTCATTAATTTTAACAGAATAATTATTGCTATTGAAAACATTTATTTCTCGTGTTGACCATTATTTTTAATGTCTAAAAAATAAAGAAGGCGCGTGGTCGTAATGGGAACATGCACGTGACCCGCACGTGCTTGTCTTTAGTGTATCTTCTTCAGTAAGGAATGCAATTTTTCTTGATGATTTCTTTGTTCTGTTTTAATAAATGGATATTGTCGCGTCTTTTTACATAAAACATAGACAAAGGAAAAAGAAGAAAGGGAATCTCAATAAATGAAAAATGCCTTAAATGTGTTGAATCAGGATTATAAATGCCTCAAACATTCTTTGAAACAATAATTGCTCAAAACTCTACGCAAAGGCTACCGGAAATGGATGAAGGTGGAAGATCATATACTGCACGATTTCTGGTGTTTCTGATCCAATTATAAAATCAAATGATAACGTATTACAATAAAATGACTTCTTAGCCCCAAATAAAACAAGAAATGTGTTGACTCCCTGGGAATATTAATTATTTCTTCGGGGTAACCATTTTTTTTTTTAAATTTTTTTAAAAGTAACATTCTATTTGTGTTAAGTTAATGTGATATTTTTTTCTTTCAGAAACACGTATACTAATCAACCCATTTTTATTTTTTTTTTCCTTTTTTTTTTTAGATAAGGACATTTTTCATGAAATTTATTCTATATTTTGTTATATTCTCTGGCAAAGTAAGGGCGTTAGTGACATGTCACGTGACTAGTACTTCAATCGGAAGAAAGCGGAAATCTGACTAAAAAACCACCAATTTTTCCCCTAAAAAAGAGCCTGACGGAGAATTGTCGTAATTTTCTCTGTATGCTTGGCGAAGACATTTGAAAACTGTGTTCTTTAAATATCTTTGTCCGCCGCTGATTTTTTTTTTAAAGAAAAGTGAGAATATACTTTTCTTTGTCTGAAATTGTTTTTTTTAATGAAAGGTATTGCTGTATTGTATAATCATATATAACTTAATATTTGTTGATGGATAAATGAACTGACAAATCATCATTTCAGAATCTAATGCATTCTAGAATCTCTAGATAACAATTCCAATGGGAAATGCCGAAATGTTGTGATCTGTAGCAACTTCATAAACAAACCAATGTCTTATTCCTACGAAGAATGAATAAAAGAAACATAACCAATTAGAAAACAGTAAATTAAAGGGAGCACCTGTTTGCCCTATTTCTAGTTTTCATGAAAGTTTTATATTCCAAGCAGTAAATGTACGCATCTCATCATCAGAAGTTAAAACACACTTTCAAAAAGGATGGATATGTTAAATTTCTCATATTTTTTTTTTTTATCTTTTTACTTGGTGCATGAGAATTCCGAATGTCTGGTGTATATACTAGTACTGTAACGGTTTAATAATATCAGCATATAAACATGTAAAACTCTGTAAAGGACATTATATAAACATAAGTCAGCTGTGTGCACAAATTACTTAAGATATTTTATATTTATAACGTTTGAAATAATATTTTCAAATTATCTTTTCTTAAGTATATGTGTTAAAACGTTTTATACTTATATATCTATTCAAACACCATATGGCAAATAGCTACCTATCATACCTATATAAAGACATCTATTATCAAATTTAAAATTTAAACTGAAAGGTAAGAAATAATGTATAATTTGATATTCAAATCTTATAATTAAAGTGAATACACGAAATAAATTTAAACTCTGGACGCTTTTTCTCACGATAGGTATACAAAGGAATTTGGCAGCAGGTGCGATGAATCATTTATACCTACCTAAGCTTACCTATGCCTACCTTGTGTGTCCTGGTGTTTGACACGCGACAGATGCTGTTGATCTTCTCCGATCTAAAATATTCCCCATAAAAATAAAATATGTTGTTTATTTTACATACTTCAGACGAAAGACAGCTGTTGGTATGCAGATGTACCCTCTTGACACGTTTTTATGGACCACATTTAGTTCTTTGTCATCTTTTGATTTACTTTTTGGCCTTTAGTTATATCTATATCAGTTTGCATATATAAATGTATATACTAGAAAGGACTTGTTGAACACGTTTAGACTCGATGAAACTTTTTATCTTGATAAACCTTTGAACATTTTGAGGATAAGACGTTTGGTATACCCACGTTAAACTATTATGGTTTCCCTAGGTTCAGGAGAAAACTTTTGAAATTCGAAATGTTAACCATATGCTTAATACGTGATAGTGCAGCCTAATTTTAAAGTCAAAATGAATCAACGATGTTCACTTTAAAAAAAATATGTAACTGAATAATATACCCCTACCAAATCTCGTAAAATTATCCCAAGAGTTAGCCGTAGAAGAGAAAATAAGAATAAAACATTCAAAAAAAAATGCACACGCATACCCACACACTTCGCATATGGGCAGACATGTTTGGGCGGGACTTCAAAAACTATCATGCAAAAATTTCCGACGAAATTTAAGGGTCACATAAATACCTAAACCTCAAACCCTGGATCCGCCATTGCAAAAGATGAGTGTCGATGTCTTTAGAACAATTATGAAAATTTTATACCTATCGAGTCATATTTGATATTTATAAAGCAAACTTCAAATATAATGTTATATATTTAGGCAAAATAAACACAAAGAAGTAAATAAACAAGTAGATAAATAAATGGTGTGGTTTTAAAAATGTGACAACTATTTATTTTGTGAGGGCGTATATAAGATGTATGTTTGATATGTTTTTGCTTCTTTATAAAAAAAAAAAAGATGTGGTAGACTGCCAAAGAGACAACTGTCCATCAGATAAAACCAAAGGACGAAGGATGTAAACGACTATACGTCTCCGTATGGCCTTCAACGATGAACAAAATAACATATATATGTCTACCGCATACTACTTAACATAAAGTAAAGCGTATTGCTTTCCAGTCATCGAGAAAGATATGCTAGAAAATACAAAAAGAATAGAAAGTTATGTTTAAGCCACTGCATGTGTTTATACCAATGCTAGTTTGACAGTAGGTCAAGTCCAAGTAAATCTTCTTAAGACTTATAATTACATAATATTCAACATTATATAAAACACTGATTTTTGTTCTTCTGGTTGTTTTTCTGTAACTTATGAAAAACACATTCAACGGCAATGCTTATAAAGATTTTTCTTGATATAAAACAAATATGAAAATAAGCTGTTAAAGTGGAGAAATCAGCCTTCTAAAATATCCCTGTATTTGTGTCCGCCATATTGGGATGATCGTAACTGCAGTTACGATCATCACGTTGACGCCAGTGATAAAAACTAACTCTTTGCTTGCAGTCAATTCGGTTATGTCAAGACTGTAGAAAACCAACTGTCTGTTTGTTTTAGGTCAGAAATAAGGATACAGAAAAGAAAAGAAATATGCATGTTTCGTTTTATAGAAGATATCGAATCATCTGCTTATTAGAAGAGAAGAAAAATGGGAATTAATGACAAATCCAACGCAATTATACCTAAGCAAAAAAAAAATGAAAAAGGCATATGAAAAATATACAGTAAAGGTTGAGGCAATATGGAATTCCACCGCTAAAAATAGATATTAAACAACCAGGTTTTTTGTGAATTGCAATTAAACGCTAGTATTGTGTGTGTTCAATATATATAGCATTTATGGAAAAATACAAGATGAAGAAAAATATATATGAACTCCTCAATGAAACCATGATGTTGATGTGTTTGAAAAGTTTCCCCTTTTTATGCCTGGCCTTTATAAACAACAAGTTTTGCTCATTTCCCGCATATGGCCAATAAAACCATGATGTTTCGACCGATTGTACAACATCTATGACTGATGAATAAAGAAAATAATCGTTTATATCGTTTTATTTCACAGAAACGCTGACTACCAGACTGTTGAAGACCCATCCAGAATACGTATTTGATAAAAACAAAATATCAATCATTCTTTAAAAAAACTTGCTCTAGTTGCTAGCTGGATCATCATTTCAAACAGTTCTCGTTGACCTACATATCCACATATCTAAATCATTAAATCATTAAATCATATAAAGATTACCACAAGCACAAGATTAATACAAGCAATACAGCTTTAAACGGTGATGTTCGTAGGCGACCTTAACGTAAAGCTATAAATTATTCAACATGTCATTTTAATAAATGGGTGTTGAATATCTACAGGTTGCTGAGGACAGGTTTTTAAGTCTTTAAACTTAACAGACTATTTTATTATGTGTCATTACTATAAATCAACTTAATATCGCAATTTAAAAAGCAGTTTGGGTGTTTTATTTAAAAGACATCATCGCAAAGATTTTAACTAAAAAATGTAAAAACGACAAAAAGATCATTCAATTTGCTAAGTGATCGTTTATTCTATTTTTATTGATATCGTTTTATACAACAAATAGTCATTTCAAATAGCTAAATGAGTTTTAGCACCTGAGTCAGAAGAAGACCATGAAATACTGAAGGAAATGGGGGAAAAATAAAACCCTCAGATAAAACCCAACATGTCATAAATTGCTGCATTATCTAACACAGATAAAATAGATAACAACATGAAGGAAATTAGTGCAATACATTAACCTTGAATAACTGTTCATTCTTGAAAAACCACGGTAGCTTTTTGAAAAAAGTATTTGACCCTTTGAAAAACTGGAGCCCTAAGATGTATCTGATAAAGGTAACCAACAAATTGGTATTAAAAATAAAATAATATGTATGCTTTTCATTCATACAATTTCGTTTTCTTGTTTAATTCAATAAATGTTCGTTGAGATGAAGTTGTATTTTTTTTTAAATATATCTGCACAACGATAGCTGAAACAAAATTTATGGGAAATTGTATGACTTAATTGAAAGTGTAACACGTGACATGCTTTTATTATATTAATTATTGACATTTTGCATTTTTGTCGCATAATTTCAAACTTACAAACAGGATGATCGAAAAAGATCGTAAAGAGTATATATGTTAGTACTCAAAAGACGAATTTTCCCACCTCCGCTCAGCTCTCCTATATCTCAGTTAATAATTCAAATGTGCTGCCCTCTGGCGTCTTTCCCCATTGCGTCCCCGCTTTTCATTATGTGTTCATTTTGTCAGCAATTTTATGTTAACTTTGTCACCCATTTCATATCGGTTAATTTGTCACCATTTTCATCACAGTTTGTGCTACTGTGAAGTAAAACGATAAATCAATCAATCAATCAATCAATCAATTGATAAATCAATAAATCAATCAATCAATCAACCAATCAATCAATTAACCAATGCGTCCATTTTAATCAAATTCTTTTCTTATTATGTGTATAACTGTTATTTAATTGACTCTTGCATTTTTATAACGTTATCTTTCACCCACATTTACAAACAGGATGTATTACATGTATTTGTTGTGTTATCTGCCCTTGAGGCTCAAACCATTAGTCATCCGATCGTATCAGGGATGACTTATTACCACCGATATAATCTGTGTCATCTGTGATTATTAAGTCATTTTAATTCCATTTAAATACATTAAAATATATATTTTAACACGTTTTAATATTTTTACCAACGCTAAGTGTCTTTTGAAATTATTAACATTCCAAATATTTAATCAAATTGTGATATTTTGACCATAATTAAAGCCATATGCTGTTGAAAAGTGAGAAATAAAGGGTGTTTTGTCGTGGTATTACCAACAGATTGAAATAAAGGTATATAATTATCTATCAGCCGGTTTTCTTCACTTTATCTCGTGTCATTGCATAAATCATTTTGATATATTTATCTTTTAATTTATAAATTCTTCTACAGTCAATGATTGGCGCAGGTTCAAGCTAAGTTCAATTGTCCCACACAAAGCCGCTTAAGAAAGACATAAAATTGTTTGGAAAAAAATGCACTTATTAATTACACGTTAAATAACGTATTTAAGTATACAGATTTTTGTGAAAAAAATAAGATATTCAAGATCAATGTCATATGTAATTTTCATGGAAAAGGTATTGTCCATGTCGTTGCATGCATACTCGCTATATATGCGGGATGGGATTTGACCGTATGTTAATATGTTATTTGGTCTATACATTGTAGTTGTCTCATTGGCAATCATGCTACATCGTCTTATTTACATATTGTCTGAGCTCGTCCTGAATATGAATGAAATATTTGCCACTGGACGTTAAGCAACCAACAATCAATCATTATGTCTGAATTCAGATCTAAGTATTCTTAAAGATGAAGGAAGCGCAGTCTCATTCTATTCTGTAGGTTCTTTCAATAAATTGTTTATTTGAAAACCACCCTGTACAAAGTCAGGAATATACTAGCAATTATTTTTGTCTATAATGTTTTTATTTGTTTTTGGCATTGACTTTGAAATTATGAACTCTGATTATTTTGAAAGTAAAGTATCTATCATATTTGGTTTTTACTTCAAGAGCACTCGATTGCACAGGATTTTGGCATAGTACTATATCGAGTAGCTAAGTCTTACATGTAGTTTATATAGTGTTCTGCTTACTGTTGTTTGTCTTAAATTTTCTTTTTTTCAATGGTGTTGTTTGTCCTTTGCGTTATGGTCTCAGTTGATTGATCGCTTTTATAGTCTTTACATGCAGTTGACATTAATTCATAGCAATGCGTTTGGAAAAAATATAAAAGAAAAAGTATGTTACAATGTTTCCATATGCTGTTGTCCATTTAGAAATTCATTGTCGGAAACATATCTCGTTTCTACCGTCGTTTGACCATGAAATTATATAGCGCTGGGGTTTTGTTAAAAAAAATAATGACCCTATTAAAATTGCCTTTAAAGTTATTGATGATACAAAACCATGATAGTGCCCAATTTAGAAAGCAATGTCGGATAAATTAACGTGAAATATTTCTAACAAAGAAGTTATTAAAATTTCTTTGTACGTGTTTGACCCATGAGGCGAAATATTCATGCCAAGTCATGTTTTGCCCCCAGTGATAAAATTGAGAAATATGCATATGATTTCGACACCGAATATTAGCAAGAATGATATTTTTTATATTTACAAAAAAAAAAGCTCAATGTGAAAAAATAAATTTATGTACAGTATTTTATAAACATTCTATGATGATGAACTTTTTTTTGAAACAACAAAAACAAATTGATTATCCATATTAACAAATAAATGTTTGTCACTTTTGTGCAATTAAAATAAAAATTCCCATATTAATCAATTAATTTGATGGAAAAATATATCGGGCGTGTTTGTTTAACGATTTTCAATTACGCCGGATGGTAATTTTGAAAACGGAAATTAATTGTAATTTTGTGAACTTTCCATCTGGAATTTACAGCTGCACGAGAACGATTAGTTATGTTTGATTTATCGGCCTTGTTTAGGATACTTAATAAATAAAATTGGATTTTACGGAAGCAACATATTTTTTTTTTTTAATGCGTCTCTTTTACGGTTTTATTCCAACCGAAACACACAAAACAAAGTACAATGAAATAAATTTTTTTTTTTACCCATCCTTCTTCTTTGCTTTTAATCTATTTCAAATCAAATGCGAATCACCTAAAAAACAATAACTAGCTAATTAACGACCGAAACATACATCTAAAACAAGTGACCGCGGAAGGGAACAACCAAAAAAGATCGAGGGAAAAAAATAAAATAATTACCAAAGTACAGTACGAATTCTGAATATAATCACGTGATATTGAAACCAAACCTAAAGAACCATAAATTAAAATTGGAAATATAAATACGCAGCCACGTTCGGTCGAACGTTCATAATCAAAAGTCTGCTAAATTGTTTACATCATATTTTTGCTTTCGGATACATATTGATGTGTCAGAATGTTTTCTATACATTCTTTATTTCCATGCTTTTTAACTTGTCTGATCTGTTTCACTATATCGGCCTGTTTAGATATTCGCGACGTGCTCTTTATTTCACATGGTTGTAACTTCCTTGCGTTTTTAGTTGATGTTGAGGAACATGTCTTCCTGCAACCAACTACCCTCATTTTCTAGTGAAAGTCTAAGTTCCAGCCCACTTTTCATTACTAAGTGACCTTCCTCGCCAAACCTATCCAATGGGTGAATTGTTAAAGTCTCTCGGCCTGAATATGCATGAAATATTTGCCACTGAACAGTAAATCAATATGAAACACTTTATTTCACCAAATTATTTTAAAACAAAAACAGTATGGACAGTGTCTTTAAACTCTTTATTTGAAAATGAAAAAGAAAAACTTAAGATTCAGTTTTCAAAAAGATTAAAAAAGTAATTTAAAAAAATATATCACGCTACAAGCTGACACCACTTCTACTTTTTCCAAGACGTGTTGATGTAAAAATGAACAAGTGTTTGTTATTTGAATTCAAATATGTTTCACGTGACTTGGGTTGACCCGAAGAATAAAACTTCCATTAGAACGCTTTTATGGTCAACGTATTTAGTAAACTTTATTGTAAAGAAACCTCGTCATTACAGTTTGGTAACATATTTAGCCGTAAAGAATAAAAGAAAATGACGCTTAATGTGAATTTTGAACACGGGTCACCGTTCCGTCAAGTGCATTTGTTAAATGGACGAGGACTATTAAGTCGGAGTACATTAAATGAAGCAGAAAGTGATATTTTTATGAAATTGCTGATATGACCAGTCAATCATAAAATACAATAATAATAAAATTCCGGTGTATTTTCTATATTTGTATTTTACGACAATTCGGCTAATTTACTCCTGATGGACGGCAGATGGAACATCACATGTCCGGAGCGCGCCAAATTCAATGCGAGAAATCAGTAGCAGACGACCACTAATTCGAAAGTTTTCCTTTGTTCAAGTTATGGCATATGTCACCAGGTTTAGACAAGAATATCTCACTATAATTGAGTTCATGCTGTCGCAAATTTACATCGCCTTATGGACACCAGATATCGTCAATAAAAGAAGTTCGACAGTTGTGTCCTTTTCCCTCCAAATCCCTGGACAGATTGTCTTTAAAAGATTTTTCTAATTTTTGGTTCTGAACTTTTACTAGTCTTCTGTATTTTGAAAGATGAAGACGATGATGGTGATTTCATCGTTAACATATTTCTAGTGCCGACTTCATTATGAAGACCAGCAATGTGCAGAGTGAGACCACTACTAGTTGTCTCAAGCCCGAATATACTTGTTTGTCTGTCTCGCCAAGTAAAAGCCTGCTACTCCATGATGTTGTTGGTTACTGTCTCTCTTATCAAATTTTCGGTTATTGTTTCAAAATGACTTAGGGCGTTGGTTTTATCAAACTTTTACGATAACAATTTTAGTGTTCCGATTATAAAACGAGAGTCTGGTAAATTTAAGAAAAACAAATTGAATCTTTAGTTTCGATTTCAAATGTGAACTATTATAGCTGACTATGCGGTATTGGCTTTGCTCATTGTTGAAGACCGTACGGTGACCTATAGTTGTTGAATTCTGTGTCATTTGGTCTCATGTGGAGAGTTGTCTCATGGCAATCATACCACACCTTCTTTCTTTATATGCAATAAATATCAGTCATTTACAGCATTGGTTGAATTATACGATAACGAACAGATGGTTCTGTGAATGACAGTTGCCTTGGGATGACCTTGCTGCAACCTTAAACCATGGCATGCTTCAAGCGTACAGAATGGTCGAATTAATGCAATGCTAATTATATTTTAATTCCTTCATTTATTGCAAGAACTTGAGAACTTGTTCTTGTATAATAAAACCGCAATTCGGAAAATTGCAATATGCTCCAAAAAAATGAACTAATGAAATTAAAACTCTTTGCCATAGGGGTCATGAGGAGACACATGTGTAAGGTTGTGGGGATCAGAATATATATACATGTAGTTTCTTCATTTGAAATATCAATTTAATTGAATTAATTGAATTGACGTCATTTCTTGTACTGCATCTTTGCTATAGAACAACAACAATGAATACATTTTATATGGATAACAGTCGCTGAAATGACATTCTTCATGACATGAAGATCCGTTTTACTTTCGCCGAAAGCAGAATTGAACTATATATATATATAATAATAGACTTGGTAACACAATACTTTAAAATTACCGGTTGATAACGTTGTTGTTGAAAACGTATTTCCCAAAGTATACTTCCCTGTGTTATCAATATCATATTTAAGGAAGTAAATGATTAGATTGTTTAAATCTGTAAAACTATACATGATTTATAGTCTTAAATACACTAGCACTGCAAATTAAATTAACCGGATAGGTGAGTATCCCAGATTTGATGTAAGGGACGATCCTGAGAAATAGTAGTTAGAGAGGTTAGAGGGCCATAGTTGGACAAAACATTGACAGTCACTTGTGATTGAACTTGCAAATGACCCTTCTCTCACTTATTACGAGGGTTTCGCCTCAATGTGAATCTTCTCCTGGAATACACGCCACAATATATAATGCAAAGTTTTGTTATACCTCTGCGCAACATATATTTACTATTTGCCGATTTGACAAAGAATCTGTTGTATATCTTAATTGACACATATCTTAATTGACGCTTTTCTTCAAGACAGTTGTAGAGGAACATCAGTGCTGCTCTTACGTTATTGGTACATATATGTGGAACAACATCATGTAAACAAGGGTAGCTCGTATAAAACGGCAATGTTATCTAAAATAACTCAAAGGCAGAAAAGACAAACATAAGTCCACTAAAAATCACTTCACAGAAAACAATACAGCAAAACCAAACACCAGAGTGAAATAGTATTCTCCAGAAGGTTTCCTATAGTCATTTCTACTGGTTTTTTTTAGTCCTAAGTTCCGATGATGCAACAAATCTGGAGATAGCACTTAACGATGGTTAATTTGTTAATTTAATTTATATTTATCAGGCACTCCCGGTACATGACAGAATATAAAAGACAACATTTTTAAGGACCAAACAAAAAAAAAGACAGAACTTGAGAAGTATGATCAATAGAAATGACACAACCATTTGTAAATAAAAAAGCCCGTTAAAGGACAAAGATAAGTTAGGAAGACTCAAAACGAAACCAGTTTTGAAAAAAATTAAGACTGAACATACTGTGTGGGTCTCTGGAACGTTCAGCAGTTTATGATTCACTATAACTCGGTTTTTGCAAATAGTTTTTTTATGACTCGGTTCATCCACCGAAAACTCTAAACAGATGATGGTTTCGGACGCATGGAATTTATATCTTTTTCAAAGAGGACGTTTAGTACAAAGCAACTTATCTAGGTCATAAGAAAGAACAATTATTTTAGAACGGACGTTCTGGGTGTACATGTACTTGCATAAACACGTGTTTGTCCCAATTCAATTTGTTACCATCCAACGCGTTAAAGTCTACAAAGGCAAAAAAAATACGGACATGAACTTCATGTAAGTTACTTAGCACAAGTTATTTTGTTTTTTTACAATGTTTATAAGGATAGGCGAAATATTCAAACCGACACGCAAGTCGAAAATAAGTTGAATAGTTTCTGAAGAATATTATACTAAGTATACAGTGTACTAGGTATAATAGTCTCAGATAGTGTTTGATTCATGTTTATATGTTGCCTCAACGAGACTGTTAGATGAACTTAAATTATGTTTTGAATAGTGTCTGTACAAAATATACTCAAAAACTCTTTATTTACCTTTTCCGAAATAATAGAAAGTGGCTACCTAAAAAGAGACACCTAATGACCATAAGATTTCACATATGAACGCACCATCATGAACATGAAATGCAAAGACAAATCCAAGGGATGTTTTCGATGTGTCGATGTGATATAAAAATGTAATATAACAATATAAATTCATATGTTTTATAATAATAAAATTCGTGTAAATAATTTGGCACAAAGTACATTAATTCACCATAAATCTAATTCTCCAATGTAATGTTTGTCACATGGTCTTTTAATCCAACCAAGTACTCAAATGTTGAATTGTCTGCAACGTCCTTGAAAATTCACATTTAGGACAACGAGTGTTCAAGTCATACAATCCATTAGAATATATTCCACAAAGTTTTAAACTTAAATGTCCAATAAATTATTTCATCTGGCAAAAATGTTCATTCACATGAAAAGTTCCATATCTTTGAAATTAACATCTGAAAAATAAAATGTCGATAAATATAAATTTGATTTGACAACATAACAACTCGACTAATGAAAAAGGCATTTACTTTATAAGGGACAACATATTCGAAATATTTGACATGGTTACTTTGATAAATTATACAAAAATATTTTTACAGTATTGCACAGGTGTCTGTTTTCCATCTCGGTTCGCTCAGGGACAATTTTGCCTCGGCTGAAATTTTTGATGTCATCTGGTTTACATCAATATGTGCCGCTTATAGTTTAACGTTTATATTGTTCAGTCTTGTTAAAACATAATGTTCTCATTATAATTCAAAACATTAGATTTCAACTTACCGAAATATTGACAAGTTCCTGTCATTTTCATCGAAATTGCTTTCATCTTTCGGTATCTGCATTACTTAAAACATTCATTGGAGCCATATCACATTGCCTGTTTTCATCACAGTGACGCTTTTATCACAAGGTATCTCATAGTTTTCCTGTAAAAGAAAACTAAATTTAATATTTGACATATTGTAACAAAGTTAACTAAGTTACGTGTCGCATTAAAATCTTTTTTTTTTTTGGTCATTTTTATATAAATTCAATAATGTATGCATTCGACGAAGTGCGACTAATGTCTAGATTTAATTGATCTAAAATATGTCATGGATAGTTTTGGAAAGGTTGAATTCCCCTTAAAAGTATAGCGTATAAACGATAGAAAAAATATTCACTATTTATTTGGAGCCTCGTCAGTTGAAATGCCCATGAATGATTCTCCATAAAATAAGTTGAAGTAGCCTCTTCCATAATAAATTGATATATGTGGTAGGATTGCGAATTAGACAAAATGACCAGAGTCCAAATAATATAGTAAGATATCTTTAGACCGCCGTACGACCTTGAACAGATTGACCAAAACCAACACTGACAATAAACCCGACAAGGCAATTTGGATTAAGCACATTATACCATATATTAAAATCGAACTTGAAAAATAAAAGATACATACCATTAACTACAAGTGTTTTCTGTCTTTGTTGAGTCGTAACAGGAAGGACGGTACTTTCTGTTGTTTTTCATACAACACTGGTGACGGTGCTGGTTCCGTCGTAAAAAATTGGCGGGAAACATCGTGTGGATAAAATCTTGTATATTGTTAGTTTGTACGCCCTCTGAATTTGGAAAACCTGAAAATAAAATAGAAATCTATATAGTTCATGAAGTTTTTTTTGCAATGTTCAATATCAAACCAAAAAAATGTATTTTTTTTCAAGAATACAAGTGTTGATATAAGAAGATACATTTAAAAAAGTTGAGCTGTTAAAAAAATAATATTCAATTTTTTTGAAAACATGTTCAATTGTAAAATGTTGATCAGTTTAACGTTGTCCAGTGCTTGCAAGCAAGAGACATTGCACATTTACTTATTAAAAATGTTTCTAAAATTGATCTTGACATCAAAATTATGAAGATGTATACTTAAAAATGTTTTGTAGTATTTGACGTAGAACTGTAAAGAACAAGGTACGCTTATGAAAATAATTGACGTCAAACATATAATAACATCGACCTACTTTATAAAAAAAAAATATTTACCTTTAGTTTGCATTCTTTCCATCAACGCCTGGTGTAGTTCGTCAATGTACTTTACAGCCTCTTCAATTACAGTTACCTGGAAAAAAAATGACAGGTGTAAATAATTAGGTTAATCATAGCTTGTTTTCTAATATGTCAAAAATGTAATTAAAATCACCTGTTACGATAACATCAAAGTTAGTCAACAAATTTGTCATACGAGTTACACTACACCTGTTAAGATTAACATTTTTATAACAGTTCAGGTGTGTTCCTTATTATGCTATTTTACGCTGGTTTTAATTTCAATGCACGGAACAAATAACGGTTTTACTCGAATATCGAATCAAAAGTTATATATATTTATGCATGTTACACTCAAGATGTTACATGAAACAACTTAACAGATTAGGTGTTAAGAAATCATCAATTATCAGTAACAATATTGACTGCACTACATTCGCCAATGTATGTACGCTTTAGAATGGTGCTGAAGAGACAACAATAAAACTTTGAAAAAAGAATCACAAGCTTCAAGCGAAAAAATTCAGCAATAGTCAAATACTAATCTCATTAACCGCAAAAAATTCAAAACAGTTCACTCGTATTTTACATTTGACACCTTTTTCCTTCCGGCAATGCACGGTACCATTTGACGGAGTCTTGAATACTTACGTTCCTCTCAGACCGTTTGACATGAACATTATCAGTGCTTCTATGGCACACTTAAGCTGTGTTAATGATGCACCTTTTGGGTGAAACTGTTTGACGTTACTGGAAAAAATAGTTAATTGATTAAATATAATTACATTTGTAATGAAAAAATTGGTGTACTAATGTAAACCTTTAATTTATTAAAAGAAGAAATAGTTTGGCTGTTTTTTGGTTAAAAAATTACTTTGTTTAAACTTCGAAAATTTTAATTTAAATAGATTGTGATTACAAATCAGTTAAAATTATTTTGTTCACATTACCTTTATATGTTATATTTATATTTCGACAAGTTAATAATACTGTAAAATAATATATGGATCTTGTAAATTGTATTCATTTCTTTCAAAGAATCACAGTTTAATTTACCAAAAATTTTGTCAAGACTCATTTGTGTATTGTAATGCAGTAATACTGTTGGATGTGATTTAGTTTAAAACCTTTCCACGAGTTCTCAACAACAAACCATTGGTCTATATTTTCGCCTTTGGCACTACAAAAGTAGTATCTTTATAACACCAAAACCATTTATACGTTAGAAAAAAACAGTTTAAACACCATTTGTTAACGATAATATTTATTATTTATCATTATTACAAGTATTATTTCGTACATATGCAAGATTAAGGCAACAAAACTATACAAGATTTAAGTTTAATGATTGCTGTTTTTCATGTAACAATAACGCCATGTAACCGTAGCCTCAGTAATTATTGTTACATTCGTAATTAATCGGTTCCTTATCCGCCTTTGCATTCCGGCATTTAGTCTCCTATGTAACAATAATATTTTTATTATTGTTACATTTCCATGTAACCGTAGCCAGTGCCAATTTCAATACCGGAACATAAAACGGGTTTTCACCGCATTACGAATCAAAATTTTATGGGTTTTTTTCATGTTACATGAAATAACTAACAGATTAGGCTGTTCAAGAAATTCATCACATTATCAGCACCAATCTTGCTACACTACATTTCGCCAATGTATCTCTCTTCAGTGGTGCTCAAAGCAACAACAATACAAACTTTGAAAAAAGAACCACAAGTTTCAAGCGAAAAAAATTCAGCAATAGTCAAAACAATTTTCAGTTGACCGCAATAAATCCAAAATAGTTCATTCATATCTTACCTTTGACACCTTTCCTTTTCGGCAATTGACGGTACCATTTGACGGAGTCTTGAATACTCTCTGTCTCTCAGACGTTTGACATGACGTTTCAGGTGCTTCTTGGCAACTTGCTGTGTTGATGAGGTCTTTTTGGGTGTAAACTGTTTGACGTTCTGGAAAAAAATAGTTAAGTTGAAAATAATATTACATTTGTAATGAAAAATTGGTGTAACTAATGTAAACCTTTAATTTTCATTAAAAAAAGGAAAAAGTGGTGGCTTTTTTTGTTGAAAAAGTTTAGTTTTTTTTAAATACTTCTAATATTTTAATTTAAAAGATTTTCTACAAATCAGTTAAAATTATTTTGTTCAACTTACCTTCATATTGTTATAATTTATATTTCCGACAAGTAAATAATACTGTAAAAATAATAGTATGGATCGTTGTAAATTGTATTCCTTTCCTTCAAAGACACTGATTTAATTTAATTTTCGTCAATGACATTTGGTATTTATGGGAATCTTTGGATGTGATTTGGTTTAAACCTTCCACGCCTAATGAAAAAAAGTCCGATATAACTTTCTTCTAAATAATAAAACTTCGTCAACAGTATTATTATAATTTGTTTCTATTAACTAAAACGAAAAATTAGATATTGTTTTATTGATGAAAATTATGGCAATTTATATTGTTTAAATTAAGTATTACTATAATTTACTGAACAGATGTAAAAGTAGTTCTGAAATTAATTCGAGTAGTAATCTCAGGTAAGATGAGCGTGGGAAAGAAATGCATCAAATACGGCTGATTTACATTATTACCTGTGTCAACAAAAACCTTGATGTTTACTCAAGCATGATACGAGTGTCTAACAATATGAATAAAAGTTTTGTAAAGTATTTATTGGTTGTTTAATTAATTCAAATCAATAAAAAAATTTAATCTTCACTCAACGGTCATGACACTGGCAGTCCGTAACATATGCTGTTTAACATCATTATAATTATTTGCATGTGTAAGCTTAGTGTCAAAATGTCAAATATTTTATGATTTTGAATATTAAATTTATTTCAAAACCTGTTGCACATTTTTAGAATATTTATGTTAAAAATTATAATTGGTATAATAATTTAAATCTAATAAATAAATAACAAAACATAAAATGTTTCGGTTTTAAATTTAAACCTTTCAATTAGACAAATTAAATTTATAAAGGACACACTTCTTTTAAACTTTATGGCATGTTTTCCTACTTTCCGTTTACGATTTCTAAGTAATTTAAATAGTTACAGGAAAAAGATGTAAGATATATAACATATACACAATTATAACAAAATTAAAATATATACAAAAATATAAAAACAATAACATATACACAATTATAAACAATAACATATACACATTTATAACAATAACATACACACAATTATAACAATAACATACACACATTTATAACATTAACATACACACAATTATAACAATAACCAACACACATTTATAACAATAACATACACACAATTATAACAATAACATACACACATTATAACATTAACATACACACAATTATAACAATAACAAAACCCAATTATAACAAAATATTCACAAATGTAGCAAACATAAACGCAAATATAAAAAAATCACATACGCCAATATAGCAAAACATGCAAAATGTAATACACAAATATAAAACTAACATATACACAAATTTAAAAACAACATATAATACATGTATAAACAAAACAATACATTTACGCAAATAATTACAAAAACAATACACATGCAAAGTTAACAAAAACAATATGCAAACATAACAAAAACCTATATGCAAATATGACAAAAATAATATGCAAATTTAACAATAAAAATATGCAAATATAACAAAAACAATTTGCAAATATAACAAAAACATATACCCAAATCGATAAAAAAAATAAATAACGCAAATATTACAAAATATTAACGCAAATATAACAAAACATTGGCGCAAATATAACAAAACAATTAACGCAAATATAACAAAACATTAACGCAAATATAACAAAACATTAACGCAAATATAACAAAACATTAACGCAAATATAACAAAACATAAACGCAAATATAACAAAACATTAAAGGGAAAATTCGCGATTTTTTACTTATGGTTTAAATATGTTTATTATGACATAATATATATATTCACAAAGTTTTATCGCTATATGTGCAGCAATAAAGGAGAAATTCAATAAGTAATGAAAAAATATTAACAACTTCCTGTAGGTCGTGACGTTTTCTCCTGGTTTTTGCATGCCGGGATTTTAAATACAATCAATAAAAGTCTTGGTTTTTAATGATATTTTAACGTAATCGTAAGCGCGCCGATGACTTATGCTTCATCTAATAACCAGCCAATAATAAGAAGATAAAACGCACAGACATCCAATGTACATATTCATGAGATAAATTTGCTATGTTAATCGTATATATCCGAATTAATTTTTTAGACAACACAAAAAGTTATAAATTTATTTTTGATTAATGCATTTTCGGACTGATAAGGTGAACAAATTAAAGTACAATAATCTGTAAAGACAATATGTTAGTGTACTCTTATTGACCTTTTACTGTCTCTGCTATGACTAGGTTTATACGATGTGTGTATTCACGGTTCTGTGGCAATACTCGTAGATGGCTTGTTGAAAGGTAAATTGTTATTTGCACTTCGGTATTTAACCACACCTCTAGGGCACACCTTGCCAGGTGTGACTGTTTATTGGGATTAGTGGGTTATAAAACAAGGGAGCATTTAATACACACATTTAAACTACATATTCAAGTTGGTGACAAATGAAAATAGATCGCCGTGGAATTATTTAATTATATTTGGTGCTATAATTTATTTGAATTCAAATAAATTAATTTACTAAGAAATAAACAATTTTCGGTTAAAGACGGGAAACTTAATTCATGTGTCAGAATGAAATGATATACACCTCTTGTCCTTGATTTATGTCTCATAAAAAAGGGGAACTTAGAAATTAGAAATAGCTTTACCAAAGTATTTTGATTGTCTTTATCAGGCCAAAAAAAGGAACGAGAACACTTACATTTAGACTTTTAAAACCCATGTATTAATTAATATCTGAAACTATCTGAAGATAACTCTACCGAAGTGGAATATAATATGTACGAACAAAGAAAAAATACTTTTGTTTTTAAATCTTTGCACATTAATGATTAATTATTGTTATCTATTGTTCATTTAATTACTTAATTAGTACCTAAAATATGTCTACCGCTTGGCATTTAATCTCGGTGTGGTAGGAAACGATTATTACATATAGATCATATTATTTGGATGAGGATTTGAGCTAGCCTATAAAAACACATTAATTAGTTAACATACATTCGATCGAGACCAAAGGATATTAACTTTGATAATTCAATTAAATTATTCACATATTTTTCTCTTATGATTTGTGCGTGCTTGTTTCTATAGGACAGTGTATATATGGTCCAAAAAATAAAATCATAACTAAAAATGTCTTGTTCGGAGAATGATAGTACTAACAGTGGTTCCAGTCCGTCAAGAGAGGTAGCTTTTGACGAGTATGGTCAATTTGGGTACGCACTAGAGCCAGAGTATACCGAAGAAGAGCTCCATGAAATGGAAGCTGCAGAAAGTTCCCGAAATCAAGATATCCTTAGCAACCCTCGCCATTTTAACCGACAGATTTGTGTTCGTGTACTAAATGCATATAGTTATGCCGTTATTGACGGAAGGTCTTTGTTGCCACAAATTTACTCTCTTTGATGGTAATATTGAATTGGGTGAATGCATTATATAGTGACAATATCGATTTCAGAACAGTTTGCCTGAACCCGGTTATTCTTGAAACCAGCTATATTCAATTCAAAATATTTTATTGTTCAAGTATCAAATGTACATTTAAACAAAGGGATTGGACAAAAAAAAGGCAGCTATATAATTTTTTTGAGGTACAAGCGCCATAGAGGGAGAGCTTCAGACGTACTAACTCACAGCCAAAGCCGACTAATGGCTTATCGTCAGTTTGTTTGATGGGTCAGAAAAGGGCAACCACTTGGCAAGAGAAACAGAGTGACTATTCCAGCTTGTGTTGTTAACATTATTAGGGAAGCATTTCCGTCACAAGATGGTGTTTATGAAGGCTTCAAAGAATGTGAAAGTGACACGTCAGACTCAGAATAGTTGTAAAATAGACATATGCTAGATTTGAGGCTCAAAATATTCTTTTGTATATGTATAGATAAAATATATATGTCTGCTTTAATTCTTTCATGTTCACATTTAGTTGAATTATACAATATACTTTTACTATTGTTCACTGTTGAAGGCCATACCGTGACTTATATAGCTGCTTAAGTCCACTTCATTTGGGTACGTGTCTCCCAAGAAAACAAACCACAACTTCTTATTTAATCAAAGGACTCATCTTTTTGCGAAAGTTTGGTATGCAAAAGTAAAAAGTTATAAATGGCTGTCTTGCAACATCGAAGTGATAATCTATTTGTCAGATCTCTTAAATCTTTTGACGAAATCAAACCATCATGGCATATTCTGCTTTTGTATAGACCCGTCACCGAAGTGTACTAAATGATATTCATATTATACATGTTAAATGAATGAACAAATAATAAACCTATCTTTTTATTGTTTTTACGCCCATGTCTGCTCATCGCCAGAAATAAAGTTTCTCGCACGAAAATATGGTATTAATTCCAGTGTCAAAATTTAAAGAACTTATTTTCCATGTTTTCTGGTATTGTACGAAAGAGAATTGACCTAACAAAAGAACTGCTATCTTAGGCTGTTAGTAACACATGTAGAGCAGTGGGTCGTTGTTTGACATATAAATCTTAGAAAGTGTATCATCTGTTAAATTTGCAGGTCACTGAAAGGGGAAGTCCCATACGGAAGTAGGTGTTTGTTGAGGATGATTTTTTTTTATATCCAGTAACACATATTACATGCGTATTCTTGAACGTTTGATATATCATTTACTTAATGTTCTCATCAAAATATTTTAAATCTCACAACGCATGAATACTTTAGCTATTTGAAAAAAAAAGATATTTTAAAAAATTGACAGGAAATTTAAGGATCTTCTTGGAATGGAATCGAAAAATTACGAATAGATATTCTTTTCAAGTGTGAACAACGTCAACCAAATTTTTCATAATCGGGAACGTCCTTATTAAAATAGTCTTCGTCTCACAACGTATAATACTTTAGCTATTTGACCAACGATGTTTAAATACAAAAGACAACGAACTTAATGTCATCTTTCCCTATTTTTGAATGTAATGATAATTGTCTGTTCAACTGGCAAGAATACCCCTAAAGCGGACAAGCAGTTTAATCTTTAAATTGCTGTCATTGAATATCAAGAAAGAAAATAAATCCCGAAATTTATTTGAAACTTTAATACTCAATAGTTTTCCTAGAAAATATTCACATCCCTTGGGGATTATTAGTGTACGTCCAGTTGCATATATATTACATGAATGTCGGAACAATTATGATAATGACGAATTTCTTCCTTTATTCGAGAACAATCTAATTGATATATAAATCTGTGATTTTACTATGTTCATAACTTCGATGAACCAAAGCAAGTTATATATCGACCTGTATTTAAATCAAATTGGTTCTCTTCTTCTTCTTCTTCTTTTGGTATACAATAGTCTATCGAATTCGTTGATTAAATACTGTTGGCATACGTGGACTAGTCTATTTACAAATCTTTTACCCCAATTTACACAAAATGTATGTTTCTTTCTCATGTTCAATGTATGTATATATTTTAAATTGCTCTATAGTTCCGTAACTTTCTATCCAGGCGTATAAACGAATCGTCGACAAGTGCGTACATTTTTTAAATCAATATTTCTGGTATGTTCCAATCTGTCCTTTACTATTGACAACGAGTATATATTACATTTTCCCAAATTTACCCTTGGAAAAAATATGTAAATAGATTTTTATTTCTTCAAATCTTTTTTTTTTTGGGGGTATTATTTATATTTTATAAATATTAATATTCTTTACACCAGAAATGTTATTTATAAACAAGCGTATGAGTTAAGTAATGACTAGTATATTATATCACTTTCGGATACGCAAGACAGAGCTGTATATTATACACCTGATAGTTCAAAATAGAAAGTTATAAGTTAACGGCCGTGTACACTGACCAATACCTACAGAAGTGAAACGATGCATGAACTTGCAAGCCCGACAGGAAATCGCTTGAATACCTTGACGTGTCACCTCACACCCCTCACAATACCTTTGGGAGTAATACCTTTAGCCATGCTGGTGATCAGATGAGCGAAGATCCGAATTTATTTGAATAAAGTTTATTACTTTAAAGAATTATGAACGAATTAGATTTTCGAAAACAATTTTCACGGAACACTTATTTAAGATTTTAACTTCGACTTTTTCACTAATTCCAATATTAACAGTTTAAAAATAACAGACTATGGTTATTTTAAAAAAATAAGAACATTTTCCGTATCAAATTAGTTAGTCAGATAAAACAATCGTACGATTGACAAGATATCGACACGCAATTACGACTACATCGGTTACTGTAGTTTTGGTCCTTTGTGGTTTATAGACATATCGTGATTATTGATCGTAGAAGATGACAAAATGGCGGAACGCAGAGAATTGATACTCAAAATTTGAAATCGATGTTGATCTCTTATCTAGCGGAATAAAACTTTAATATCTATAAATTTGAGAATTTTTATACAGAATGGACATAATATCAATTTTTGATTTTTTTGCGAAGTTTCCCTTTAACGCAAATATAACAAAACATTAACGCAAATATAACAAAACATAAACGCAAATATAACAAAACATTAACGCAAATATAACAAAACATTAACGCAAATATAACAAAACATAAACGCAAATATAACAAAACATTAACGCAAATATAGCAAAACATTAACGCAAATATAACAAAACATTAACGCAAATATAACAAAACATTAACGCAAATGTAACAAAACATTAACGCAAATATAACAAAACATTTACGCAAATGTAACAAAACATTAACGCAATAATTACTAGAACATATACGCAAAAATTACTAGAATATATACGCAAATATATTAAAGTATATTCGCAAATATCGAGAAAAAACCATTTACTAAAAATAACAAGAAGATTCGTGCAAATGTTATCACCGTGTGCGAAAATATAATGCTTCGGAGAAAGAAAGAAAAAGACTTAACATTCAACTAATAGCCCACGGAATCCCGGTCTCTAAAAACACCGCAAAGGACCTCCTTTGTGCACAAAGGAGCAAAACCTGAGAGCAAAACGGAGCACAAAGGACCCCAAAGGAGTATAATAAGTGCACAAAGGACCTGAAATTGTTAATAAAAGGGGGGAAAGGCATTTCTCACGGAATCCGGGATAGTGTTTGAAACATAGAAATGCACTTTTGAATTTATATCAACTTTTGATTGGTTGAAATATTGTACAACATATAAAAAAAATAAACCATCTTAGGTATTTCAATGCAATTATATGACCATGTTGCTGTTCGGTGTGAGCGAAGGCTCCGTGTTGACGGCCATACTTTGACCTTTAACTGTCTATCTTTTTTACACATTGTGACTCTGATGGAGAGTTGTCTCATGGGGACTCATACCACATCTTCTTATTTATATATATGAGAAGACAGACTGGACAAATATACAGACATTTCAGTTTGGACGAACATATTCAGGCATCTCTGCCATATTATTAAAATCTGTTTTGGCCAATATTTTAGACTAATGTGCTATAACTATTGACTCTGCGCAATGCTAGGTGGTGTTTTTGACGAAGTGAGAAGTACAAGTTCCAGCCTCTCTCTCGAACAGGAAGTAAAGAATCAGATCTTCATCCACATTATTTTGTTCATTTTAAGAACTTTCTATATGTTTTTATACTTTTGCCGTATGGTAATTGGTAAAACGAAAACATATAAGTATTACTTTTTTATAGATCTCTGTAAAGGTGTATCCTTCTCCCGTACGATGACCTATAGTTGTTGATTTCTGTGTCCTTTTGTTTGGTCTCTTGTGGAGATTTGTCTCATTGGCAATCATACCACATCTTCTATTTTATATTAAGGAAGTATTATGAATTAATTTTTATGAGTATTCTTTTCATAAATTTGACTTTTATGTTTTCCGTCCCAATTTACAAATGTAATAACACGATTAAACTGTTACCGTTTTAATGATAACGGTTTTGATGAAAGACCAAGATCTTTATCCCAATAAATATTTCAACATGCCGTCGGGAAATTTCAAAAGAAACAAAGTAACGGTCCGTTAATTGAAAGATAACGATATAATTGAGATGACATCATATCTGTTTACCTGTTTACCTGAGAACATAAATAGGTGAGATTAAATAGATTATGATCATTGATTCCAAACAGATTTATCAAAGGAACCGCTAAACATCTTAATACCTGTTGACTTTTGTTGTGTGAAAATCACTTAACGGACTATGACTTCCGGCAGGTTTTGTCACCTATTTGAATTTGACTTTTCTGGCCGTGAGAATTTACCATGATAGAAGTATTTAAGCAAAGATTGTGTAAATCATGGAGAATCTATCCTACTCTGTTGTTTGGATTACAAACTTAAGAATTCTCTTTAGAATATTTACATGATTCAATACACGAACCACGAAATTAAATCAAGATTTAATTAAAACTTAGTTAACTGTTTGAAAAAAGACAATTTTAAACCATTCTATTTTTGCGGTGTTTTATGTTACTTTTCTATTGAATGGCGGGCTACTTTGTCAAATATTGGGCGCCACTTTTAGGTCGGAATAGGGACGTTCATTCGATGCCCATGTATAGGACTACAGTATGTCGTTCTATTCCGCTAATCCTCGCTTACTTCAGTACTCGCAAGTAGGAGAGATCGATTACGGGAGGAATTGGATTCTTCAGGTTATATTACGTAAATAAGTATTTTGGTGTTCGTTGGCACAGTCCAAGCCGTATACTACAATGTGTATTATGTCGGGCATAGGACATTTGAGCGAAAAAGAAAAAAGCACATAGGGTCATTTGAGCGCCGACTTCATAGGACATTTGAGCGCCGGGATATTAACCTTACCTGAGTTTTCAGACAGGACATTTGAGCGAAATTTTCCCTGATAATTTTACACGAATTAAGATTTTTTTTTAAAAGTAAGAAAAAAAAGTAAGATTTAGTTATAAATATTTTTTATTTTATTTCACACCCGAGTAATTCGACCGGTTCTGGCTGGTTTATGTAAGTGAAATCCTAAGTTGATCTCTATTTACCAATCAATTCTACTATAATTCATTGGCTATGCAAATTTTCTTTGTTCTAAAATTCTTATATATATATCTATTAAGTGAAATGTCCCTTGGCACTTGAAATCTTAATACTAATAATACATGTACGTGTTAAAATGGATATTATTTTGACCGAGACTAATAAGGGAAAAAGAAGCCTTGTTTGTGACAGTTTCCGATATAGAGTGGACAAAACACTAAAAGGAGAAGAAATATCCTGGAGCCTGGATATAAGTTCCAAGCCCGAACAGACTTGTAAATAATGCCGTTGCGAGTTTTATGTTTTATGACAGTGCTTTGTTTTTAGTGCTTTGTTTACAATTAAAAGATGTTTTAATCTTTTGTTGGTAAACTCCTGTTTTATGACTGTGCTTTGTTTTTAGTGCTTTGTTTTTTACAATTAAAATATGTTTTAATCTTTTTTGGTAAACTCCTCATTTAATGAACTATATTCGTAAGAAAATGTGGTATGATTGCCAATAAGACAATTCTCTATCCAAGACTTGTTTTCGCTCAAATGTCCTACGCTTATTCTTATTTTCGCTCAAATGTCCTAAAATTTAGGCGCTCAAATGTCCTATACTTTGGCGCTCAAACGTCCTTTTTTTTCGCTCAAATGTCCTGTCAATGCGCTCAATGTCCATTGCTGATTATGTCTCTGTGACAGTATAGTCTATGATCTTAATACCGAGGAGAAGTTATTAAAAAAATCTTCTTTTTGTTAATTGCACTTAATCGTTGCGTATATTATAAATTTAAGTACGAATTATTTACAATGTCATGACACATAAGAAATAATTCTCAATTTTATAAATTTATTTATAAAGTTTCTGCTATAACTGATTTTGAATATAACAAATATACAATTTATCATTACAATTAAAAAGGTCTTACGAATATTAAATAATACATATACATGTACAGGTAGTTTTATGTAGAAAACAATATCATCTTTTGTGTCTTGAGTTTGTTTTAAGTTGCACCCATCAAACAACAAACAATTACGACATGTCTTCTTGATTTCAGTGGAAAAATCACAACTGTAGTTTAAGTCTGTCATTTTCCCATATATTCCTGTATGATGCGACACATGCTCTTGTTTACAGCAAAATATTCGTGTGAAAATGTTCTGTTCGCATTTCGCACACGCGCCGCAGTTATTTGATCTCGTGGTGGCACGACGTTTTGCACGTGCCATACTTAAATTAGAAGCTCGACTTAAGCGTATCATTACAATTAAAACCATTTTTACGGCTGAGGAGATGACTTTATTGTTGTATCTTGTATCTATGTATTATCGTTGGTAATAGTTTTGTTTCTTTTAAATATCGGAATAAATTAAGAAAAGAAAAATTAAGTCCATCCAAAGTTTTTCTTATTCAGAATTTCACCATTCTTGTATTTGTATATTTTATAACAATGTATACAAACATAAAATTATAAGAATATAAATATAATACTTCACACGGCCCACTGCACCATCAGGGAGGAATGACTTGGCACTCATAAACCATACTGCCCCATTAGGGGATGACTGGGTGCTCATTAACCATATTGCACCCAGCCAGTGCACCATCAGGGGGGATGACTGGGCGCTCATAAACCATACTGCCCCATTAGGGGGATGACTGGGTGCTCATTAACCATACTGCATCATCAGGGGGGACGATTGGGCGCTCATAACCATACAGCACCTGGCCCACTGCATCATCAGGGGGGACGACTGGGTGCTCATAAAACATACTGCACCATCCGTGGAGCACTGCGCCTATAAACCATACTGCACCATCAGGGGGGACGATTTTGCGTTCATAAACCATACTGCAACCGTCCACTGTACCGCCAAGGGGGGGGGGGGGGGGGGGGGGGGGCGACTGGGCTCTCATAGACCATATTATTTATATGCTGTTCCTAATTAGGAGTCTTAAATTCAGTTGTTTAGTGTCAGCTATTTTGATTTGTTTAATAGTTTAGAATAAATGAGACTGATGGTTTTCTCTGTATGAAAGACCAACCATTTTTGGTCGTTCAGAGTCCTTTTATGGCTTAAGGTTGAAACAGAATTGCGACCTAAATATACGGTTTGGTCCTCTGGTGGATATGGTATATTATTGACGACCATAGAACATCTCAATATCTTAATACAAAATAGATAAATGGAGCAAAACAACGAAAATATCATATTACTGGATAACAAATATTCTGAAGACTGCTTTTAATCGTAATATAATACTAAATTGTTTACCTTTACATTTTTGAAAAATAAAATAATTGAAAAAATATTTATTTTCTTTTCAATAGGTCATCAATTTGAGTACAATAATAATAAAATTAAACAAGTCCACTTATCTAAATGGACAAGTGTTATCTGTTATAAATCAGACTGGGTTTCCCTCAAGGGTGTCTAATTTCCTGCTTTCAGAGATAATTTCAATGAGAATTGTAATTGGATATCTGTTTCACAGGTGAACTTCAAACAAGTTTCTACCTGGGAAAATATTTGACAAAATAAAGGTGATTCAGTTTTCGACAGGAAGGTTAAATATTGCAACAGATGGCCTGATGTCTTTTTCGACTTTTCCCACGACTCTGAAAAATCCATTTTACCTCCAAAAATTTAAATCAATGTATAAAGTTTATTCATACATTTCCGGAACACCGAAATCAATTAATTTCCATTTTCAACCTTTTTTGTTCTGAAATGATTTATTTGTAAACGTTAGAAAAAAATCTTATAGATTTTCTATTCAGCGCTTTTCTGCTGACAATAATGTTTGCTAAATAATGAAAACATTAAAGCTACTTTAAATGATTATTAAGATATGATTTTTAGATATGATACATTTCTGTAATAATATTTTTAACACTCTTCGATATAATCGTTCAAATTTCTCGATGCATGTCATGCACTTCAATTACTTCAATTCAATTCTGTTATAATTATAGGCTAAGCAAATTATACAAAATATAACAGTACTTAGTAATAATATATATAAGTTAAATAACAGTTAATTCATTTTTTTAAAACTTAATTCTAACTATGATGAACAAGTTTTTTATTGACCAGGCTGAATAAAATTTTTTTTATGGATAAACTTTATTAACTTTTGTATAATAATTTGACTGCTTGAAGTAAATAAAAAAAAGAACTGATGAAAATTAAATGAAACGTCCCTAAATTCAAAATGTCTGGAAAACATCAATTTTTCTGAATTGTAAATCAATTTCTGAATTACGATTTAGAACGTTTTTCTAACGCTGTCAGTATTAAAAGTTAATGCGTCGAATTTCTTAGCACAGATACCAATTAATTTTATTGAACTCCGTGCAAATTAAATTTATTCTTTATTATGCGAGAAACTTAAAAACCATTTTAGCATGTCATACAAAACTAACCAATAGGAAAGGCTCCAATATATCATAATAATATACATTATGTTGTATATGAACATTATAAGTGGCTAAGACTTTTAAATCGAATATTTTAAATAAACATATCTGACAAACGTGTTCCTTTTTTGCTTCATAATTTTCAAAAGCTTGTCTTTATGCTCATATGCCAATAATATAAAGATTATATTTATTTAAATAACCTTTATTGTTTTATCTCTATAGAGCTGGTAGACTTAAATCTTGACAAATGATCAATATGTTTTACGATGGTCATGTTCTCGAGAAAGGAAAAGCTTAGCAGCTATAAAACCATCAATATCGATTTTATTACTGTCCAGTTCAAATTATCGTATAGCAGCTGCTCGTGAAAAAATGGCACGTGAAATGATTTTGATGGCAAGTCGCGTGGCACGTGTCATCGTGACAACCGTTATGTGCTCTATGGTCATATGCGGGTCCGTCACCTGTTCAGATATTTGAACCAATTTATGCATATTTATAATAATAAATCCCGAATTGCTTTTATATTCTATCAATACTATTAATGCGGATATGTTTTCATTTTACAATAACCTAGTTTCCCTTCCACTTTGACTTTACATGTATTAGAAATAGTTAAATTATATATTTAAATGAACAAAATCCGAGTTATTAAACTAAATCAAAGAGCATCACATCGAGTTATATTTTAAGGTAAGGTTGTTTTGCAATTTATGTATTTGGCTGTTTCTGCTCTTTTGCCGGGTTGTTGTTGTTGTCGCTTTGACACATCCCCGTTTCCAATTCTCAATGTCATCCTACCGCAAAAATGAGATAAAATACCACTGCATAAAAAAAATCACAAAAAAGTTAAATTAAGGACAAAAGCTGCCAAGATCAAAACAAAAGCACAAAACATACCTCGCGACAAAATAAAAAATAAATAAATAATAAAGTCATAATTAAGAAAATCAAATTAAAAACATTAAGACCAATAAACTCTAATGCAAAGTAAAATAACACGGTAACGGGTTCCTTTTTTTTTATTTGTGTTAGTAGTATATGATTGTTTGGTTTGTTGGCTCGTCTTCTCTAGTTGGTCTATGTTTCTATCAATATGACAGAGACACCGACTGACAGATTAAGACTATTTAGACGATATGTTGAGTGCTTATCAAATTTATCTTCAATGTGTACACATACATACATATTCAAAATGGCGTTATTCCTGCTATTAGTTTTCTTCTTCTATCCCGGCCAAGCAGATGTTACGATCGGAAGGACAGTTGGAAGGACAACGACTTGAGAGAAGTTTTTGGTAAATAAATACAGTCCCCTTTACATTTGATTAAAATAATGAAATATGAAAGATTATAAATCAAAACATCAAATTATTAATTCGGCTATCCAAAGAGAAGCAAAAGATACCAGAGACATTTAAAAAATATCATTAATCGAGACTAAACTGACAACGCCATTGACAAAAAGAAGAAAGACAAACAGACAAACAATTATACACAAATCACAACATAAAAAACAAAAGACTAAGCAACACGAACCCTTCCAAAAACTGGGGGTGATCTCAGGTGCTCCGAAAGGGTAGACAGATCCTGCTCCACATGTGTCGCTCATGTAAGTAAAAACCCGGTAACAAGTATAATTCGGTAGGTCCGTATTCGGGAAAATGGGACGGGATTGTAGAAACGACATTAGGAACATATCCGCTATCATCTGTGGAATGGATATTCTAATGAATATTCCACAACGGCCAACCGACTCGTGTTGGCGTCCGTAAAATTTTCCCTATATGAAAATTCATAAGATCACAGATGCTGTGTATTTTTCCTATAGTGTTTTAATTTTACAATTAACTTATATTTGTAGGTGTATATATTATACAAATGTTATGATTCATGTTTATCCAAACGGACCAAAAATTTATATTTATAGAGGAACTGCAGTTTCTTAGAGCAGAAGTAAAGCACATTAAAGATAACGTTCAAAAGCTTGAAACAGAGAACAATAAACTGAGGCAACAGACAGATTCTGTGCAAAACGTCAATGAAGTATTGATAAGAGACATAAACTACATAAAGAAGGAGAACATGGAACTAAAGACAAAGTTGAATTCAATTGTTTCCAATAAAAACCATGAAACAGTGAATAACATCGACCCAGGAACTTCTGAAAGAATGATGTCACACAAACCGACTCGTCTACACCACCATATTAAACATTCGAAAAACTGGTCACATGCGCAGTTTGGAACAGATAATGTGATGAATAAAAGACTTTTGTTACCAAGTGGTAACTATTCAAGACACTTAAAAGTATTGTATATAATTGTAGGATAGTATTCCATTACTAGCATTGATAATACCAACAGCAGCAGATATTTACGACAGTACATACTGAAACAACAACAGCAACAACAATGAATATAAACAACAACCGCTATTATACGCGGCAGTACACATAAAATATAAACAGTATATAGTTGTGCAAATAAATATTTTAACAACATACAACACTGTACAGATATCATTTGCGTCAAAATTCGATTTCATCTACATCTACGTCATCTGCTTCTATACTAAATAAACGAAACATACAACCAAATATTAAGCACCCATTGTAATATCCAACTAATCTTTCGTATATTTCTTTCAGTTACCCCTACCCCATCAGCCAACATGCGTGTTGCATTCACGGCGATTCTCACAAAAGATGTCATTCTTGGACCTTTACAAACAGTGGAATATGACAAAGTTTTGACCAACATCGGAAATGGATATGACTCTAGACACGGGCATTTTACCGCTCCTATTCATGGACTGTATATCATTGCAGCTACGTCATGTAGCTATGACAGCAATGTGCTTCGAACGGAAATTGTTCGTAATGGCGTACAGTTAGTTGCGATGTATGCGGCCGACTGGGATATGGGAGGCCATACCATTTTTGTCGAACTTAACAAAGACGATATGGTTTGGGTAAGGCATTTTGATGAAGCTCAACAAACCATTCACGCAGGTATCACGTTCCAGTATAGTTCATTTTCCGGTGCGTTAATCAGCAGTTATTAGGATTCAACACATCGGACAATCCTGAAGCCACATGATAATTAATTAAAAAAAGCTTCATTAAACCTCTTTGAATCTTCATTACTCAATTTTAATATTGTAAAACAGATAAACTAATAATATGCTTTTGAGGAGTGAATACTTTTCAATTATCGCAATTTGTGGTTAGAAAAGAATGAAATGACAGGTAAAAGCGTTCTCAGAATCATGTTAAGAGCTTCGTAGAATCATACTAGAAATGTTAGTATATATTCAACACTTTAACATTTCATATGAGGAAGACTTCATACGGGAGCTACTTATAAAAAGAACAAAACTTCATAATCAACTACTAGTATATATATATATTGATGACGTAATAAACATACAAATGAGATGTGGTATGATTTACAGTGAGATAACTCTACAACAGAGATCAAAATATTTAGAAGTAGGCAACTATGTGTCACCGTACGGCCTTCGAAAATGAATAAAACCTGTATCGCTTAAACAATCACAGACTGACACCCAAAACGATAAAGCCAACATGATCAACAGCAACAAACGACACGCACGGAACGCATCTATCCAATCGAACTTGAAACAAATGATACATGCAGTCGTTACAGTTGAGTTTGATGTATATCTAGACTTATGTCTAAAAAGTGACAATGAGGGAGTGTAAAGAACAAAACATTTTATGACGAAACAGATGATATCATCTTCCCAATTGCGAACTTGCATTTTTGTGCAGCAACATGAATATTCCTGCTGATACGATATCCAAGAGTTTGTGTCTTCTATCATGACGACCTTCTTGAAATGATTGCTGCTTTCAAAGAAACTATTAAACCAAGGTTTTCAGTGGCGGATGCAGGAATTTTCGAAAGGGGGGGTGCTAGCCCAGGGCAAAGGGGGGGTGCAAAACTGCAAAACATATGTCCCGATTCAAATGCATTGATCGGCCAAAATAAAGGGGGGGTGCGCACCCCCGGAACCCCCCCCCCCCCCCCCCCCCCCTGGATCCGCCACTGGTTTTAAGGTTTCGGACGACATGACGAGTCGGCCATTTTACCCTCAATGAAATATCTTTTTCGCCGATAACGATGGATATGACCCAAATTGTTAAAACCAAAATCCCATGCGACATCATCAAATGAGAATTATCATCTTTGTAGATATACTTACATGAGCAATACGACTAGTGGTGCACGAGTATCTTTTCGGAACACCTGTGATCACGATGGGTTTTCTGTTTGTGTTAATCAGTCTATTTTGTATGTTGCGTCTTGTCCGTATGTCTGAAGCCAGTAAGCTGTAAGTCTGCAAGAATCGCAAGTGGATATAGTGGGGTGGCATTAGTCAGATTGACAATTAAGGCTACATTAAAAAAAACTCACAATTTGGTTAATTTATCAAAACAATTCAAACATTTAATGAGAGACAGCTTGAACGATATAAGTATCTGATACATCTTTAAAGGGAATTATTGGTTCAGAGGTTGTAATTATGATGGGATGAAAATAACAGTTTAGATAAGTATATATACTGAAAGTGGCAGTGACACAATACACAATAAGAAAGTCGGTCATCTAAAATATATCAATATATTAGTATACAATAGTTTTAACAGCACATTATACAATATTATTTCACTTTGGGTTAACAACATAAATACAAGAGTTTACAATAAAATATGAATTACCAGGAAAAACATTTTACAGTGAAAAGAGTCAACATTGTAGATATATGTTGGTAAATAAACTCATCATAGATATCAGGACTAAATTAAGTATATACGTCAGACGCGCGTTTCGTCTACAAAAGACTCATCAGTGACGCTCGAATCCAAAAAAGTTAAAAAGGCCAAATAAAGTACGAAGTTGAAGAGCATTGAGGACCAAAATTCCTAAAAGTTTTGCCAAATACATCTAAGGTAATCTATGCCTGAGGTAGAAAAGCCTTAGTAATTTCAATTTTATTATATATTACTAAAAACGCCATGTGCTGACAAAAATCCTCAAGGTGTCAATGTTAACATGGTTAAGTGTGTTTACAGAAGTTATGTCCCCCCTCCCCCCCCCCAAAAAAAAAATAAAATTGTCCAAGCTTCATTTGGGCATTACATATTTATTAAATCTTTGTTACTTATCAACAACTTCCGAGCCTCGTACTGATAAGTTCAGTTTTTGGGTTGCTTATCATTGATGCTACCCCCATCTTCCTTTGTTCGTGATCGTTCATATACAGCAGCATGTATACGATTAACTTGATACCAAAACAAAATAAATATAAGAATACGAGTCTCTATCTATCAGATAACGCAAATCACAACACCATTTTGTTAGTGGCACAGCTGTTTCATGAAAAGACACGAGCTTCATTTTTATGGCACATGCGCGACACGTGTCATAGTGACAATTTCCGATTTGACTGCCAGCAAGCATGCGGGCGTATCACCTGTTTTGTGTTCAATTCCAAATCGATAATCCAATTTTAAATATTTTATTGGTAATATTTATCAATAAAGATGTAATGTTTACAAATACAAAAGATTGTAACAACCATTATCAGAAAATGTTGACATTTATTTGAACAGCTTAATGTAACATAACAGGACAGGAAATGCAACTGGTTTAGAAAGTGGCAATTTTTATTACTGGTATCAGTATAAAAGATCGGTATAAAACGTTGTATCAGTCAGCCCCTATGGAACTATTATTGCAATAATCATGAAACTTTATTACTTGCTGCGATGTTAATGATGATAAAATATATTAATAAAGTATCATTTTTATTTCTCTTTTGTGTTAGATTGTATGATTTTAGATCATTCAAATCGTTGTTTAACGACTTCAAATACGACCCCTTTTAACATAATGTTTCAAGTCGGATATAAATAGTCATTGACAAAGAAAAAGAACATTTAAAATTTACCACTTTTATACACTGATTGATTTGTTTTTGCTTAACGTCGCATCAGTTGAAAAAAAGAAGAATATTCCAAACAGTTAAACATCTCTATTTTGTTCAAAAGAGATCAACGTTAACCATAGCGGACTGCGAAGAAAACACCAACCTATTATATGTTATGCCCCTTACCGTTCTTTCATAGTTTAATTGAATTGAGACAAGAGATCCTCAGATCATAGGATCAAAAGATCAAAAGAACATATATTTAAAAAAGAAGATGTGGTATGATTGTCAATGAGACAACTATCCACAAAAGACCAAAATGACACAGACATTAACAACTATAGGTCACCATACGGCCTTCAACAATGAGCAAAGCCCATACCACATAGTCAGCTATAAAAGGCCCCGATAAGACAATGTAAAACAATTCAAACGAGAAAACTAACGGCCTTATTTATGTAAACAAAATGAAAGAAAAAAACAAATATGTCACACATAAACAAACGACAACCACTGAATTACAGGCTCCTGACTTGGGACAGACACATACATAAATAATGTGGCGGAGTTAAACATGTTAGCGGGATCCCAACCCTCCCCCTAACCTGGAACAGTGGTATAACAGTACAACATAAGAACGAATTATAAAAATCAGTTGAAAAAGGCTTAACTCATCAGATAGACAAACATACAAGTGGACGTGGCCGGGTACTTATGCATCCCGACACAAAAAGACACAACGAACAGATCTGAGAGTACTCGCAGTTATCTGACAGCTAGTTCAAAGCCACTAACAACTAATAAAAAATATATTTGTATAATATACGTTTCGTGATGTACCATTGTTTACACGGTGAAATTTCGAGTACAGAATAAACAATAACAATTGAAATGGTTAAGGTAACGATCCAACCGCTACAAAAAAAAAACCTGTCACCATGCAGCAATCAGATGCCGATATCTCACTGCATTCATTTTTGACACATCAACCAGAAGTTTGGTGGCTATGTTTAACACGTAGAACCAAATACTGATGGAATTAATCACTTGCACATTTTATATTTCAAAGGAAAAAAATCATCATAGATACCAGGATTAAATTTTATATTTTTGCCAGACGCGCGTTTCGTCTACAACAGAAACACCAGTGACGCTCGAATCCACAAAGTTAAAAAGGGCAAATAAAGTTCGAAGCTTAAGAGCATTGAGGACCTAAATTCCTATAAGTTAAGCTAAGGTAATCTATTCCTGATTACTGGGCTGGTGATCACTTCGGGGAATTAAAACTCCACCATCCCTTCTTCAATAAGTATCACAAAATATTTCAACGAATTCTCAATGTAAAAATGTATGAAAAGATCGAAAATGGGACAAATTAGTATCCACTTCGATTCCAAAAAAGACTTCATAGGCCATTGCACAGTCTTCAATTATCACAAAAAACACAACCCGTATAGGAAGATATAAAACAACCCAAACGGGAAAATTTTGTCAAAACAATAAATCAAAAACAAATCTGTCGGATGACATTCATCAAACGACTACCATGCACACAATTAAAATCTTAGGACAGGGACAGACTACAAAGAAAGTGACGGGGATAAACATGTTGTAAGCGCTCAACCCTCCCATCACTTTAGACAGTTGCAACAGTATACAACATACGAACAGTGTAAAAACTAGCTAAAAGGGGCTGATATAGGTCATTAAAAAACAAGTAAGAAGTAAAAATACAAAGCCGTACGTTCGGATCTATAGTTGTTAATTTCTGTGTCATTTTGGTCTCTTGTGGAGAGATGTCTCATTGGCAATTATATCACTCCTTTTGATTTTCATGTATACAAAGTACCAATCTTACATCACTCGCAGTAACTGGTAGCTGGTTTAAAGCAAGTAACAACTAATACATACATTATGATTTCCAAGACTTAAAAAGCAACTAGTACACATCCAAGAGAGTTATAGTGTAAATATACCATAACCCGTAAGTAGAAAAGCATAACATTAATTGTTCAATGCAAATAAATAAATAATGGACACAATGTACGACCATACATATACGAAGATGTGGTATGAGTGCCATGGCAATGAGACAACTCTTTATCCAAGTCACAATTTATAAAAGTTAACCATTATAGGTCATCGTACGGTCTTTAACACGGAGCCTTTGTTAAATATAGCAATATGCTTTGTTCTCTTAAGTACATTTTTAGAATAATAAACTTCTAAAATAAGTGTATACCAAAGAACATGTAGAACATGTATATAACATTTATATAAGGGCTCTGCAATCAATCAAATGCGACCATCCAATTTAAGATATAGTTAATACAAAAGGACAAGGTATAACACATAAGGGAACGACCATTTAACTTCAAGGAGAGGGTTATGGTTTTTTCCTAAAAAAATATAATAATGGTCCCCTATCTGATGGAAAAAAATATTCTAGTCAAGCAGTTGACAAAAAAAATGTATTCTGAATGCAGTTAGTTTCCCCCATACTTGTAGTGTTAAATTTTGAAGAAAAAATATGATTGATATCGTCGAAAAGGTAAATAAATGTGTTCGCGAAAAAAATGTATGACACAGACAAAAACAATATCCCTCCCTTTGAAGTTAAATGGTTGCTCCCTAAGAGTCACTAGAAGTTACACGCGACTTCACTTCAAATATATATTTTCGATTTCTCAATCTTGAGTCATTCTCCATTTTTCTTGAATTTCAGTGTAAATAATCATGAAAGCATATGTAAACAAATATTCTGACGATTCAACAAACCATGCATTGCTAGTATTTATCACAGACCTTTGATTTATTATATGTATATATATCATGACAATTATATTTCCCCACTAGTTTATAGTATTTGTAAATCTTAGTAAGTTTGAAGAGAACACCACTAATAAGAATAAAGGTAGGCATAGTGTTTTGTCGACTGGTTAGTCTTTCGTCGTATTTGGTCATGTCGTTGTCAATTCCCTTTGACCTGTGTGTTTTGCATGTCCACTTGGCATCTTCCGTAACGGTTATAAAATGAAAATCGAAATTGGCTTTTTTCACGTTTGTGTTTGATGTTGCATTATACACTAAACTAATTGTTTTACGTTTAATTAATAGAACAGTGTACATGTACAAAGCGGATAAAGTTAACTTAGTCCATGAAGGTCAAATACAAGTGTAACAAGTAAAATATGAGGCTTCATAAATTTGTAATTTGATTATAAAAAAATAATCATTTCAATGCCGATAAATCACCATTGTGAATAATATGACAAGTTTCATAAAAAAGTCATTTTTATATCGTTTTTGTATACAAAAGAATATATAATTAAAAGAATAACGTAAAAAGTTTGTTTTTGTTCAACGCTTTTTGTTATTTGATAAATTTCATTGTGTTTATTCAGAACAATAGTCCTTACCAAACTGCACTTTAACTTTCATCTTGCTACAGAACTACATATATGTAAAATATCCAGAAACGCGTTTCTTTCTTTCAAGCATTTGATTCTCAAGTAAAAAATGATTTGGTATATAAAAAAAAAAAGGTTCAGCAATACGGTAATATATGATGTATATATAATAATAATAAATTATTTTATTAAAGTGTCACGTATTGATTAACAGCTGAACAATATGCAGTAAAACATATACAATATTTAAAATAATCAACACCCAGCCAAACAAATTGACACTGTAAAAATATATTACAAAGTTATAAACATGTATACCAATAACCATTTAAAAATTGCATGGAACTGTTTCATCAATATTCATTTTAAAATACTGGCTAAAAAAACAAATTTGCAGGTTTAAGATAAAAAAAAGAAATATAAAAAAAATTGATTGACAGAGCATTTCCATAAAAAATTTATAGACTAGTAATTTAAAATACTAAACAAGAAAAATTAATTAATAAAAATATGCTGTTTACTTTTAAATATTAATTCTTTGATAAAAGGTTGTTTACAAAAGTTTTAGCTCATATATCTTATACAGTTTCCCTCGAGTGAAAAATATATGCAGTTGTTTACATAATAGTTGTTGGATCGTATCACAATTCATAATTTCAATAAATTTTTCGTCCATACTAATATTTTGAAAGTTAGCAATATGTTTTGAAGCTTCCTAAAAAATTTCAAATCATAAATCACTGTACAAGTCACATGTCATTATAAACTGTTTTTTGGTTTCAACTTCGCTTAAATAACATAATTGACAAATAAAATTGAGAATGGAAATGGGGAATGTGTCAAAGAGACAACAACCCGACCATAGAAAAAACAACAGCAAAAGGTCACCAACAGGTCTTCAATGTAGCGAGAATACCTGCAAAAAGTCTGTTTTGAACAGATACTGGCGACCTGGAGTAACGTCCTGTTTCAAGCGCTAACGGTAACGAACCCGCGCGGAACATAGCCATAAGTCTTCTTTGCGAACTAGGTAAATTTTGCCGAACATATGGTTCCAAAGATACATTATTTTTGTAAGGTCTGTATGTGCGCAGTTTATTGCCGTTTATCTCGTTGACTTTGTCATTGAATAAATATATTAATGCACCTATAACACTGACTATTGATAGATATAGAAAGATGTGGTGTGAGTGCCAATGAGACAACTCTCCATACAAATAACAATTTAAAAAGTAAACCATTATAGGTTAAAGTACGGCCTTCAACACGGAGCCTTGGCTCACACCGAACAACAAGCTATAAAGGGCCCCAAAATTACTAGTGTAAAACCATTCAAACGGGAAAACCAACGGTGTAATCTATATAAACAAAACGAGAAACGAGAAACACGTATATATTACATAAACAAACGACAACTACTGTACATCAGATTCCTGACTTAGGACAGGTATTGATATGTTTAAAAAATAATAAGTTGATTGATTCAAAACTTTAAAGTTTTTATAAATTATTTGTTTCCTAGAAGGGATGTGTAAAGGATAGTTTGTTTCTAATGAAACTATGTTAAAAATAAGAACATAATTGTTTCAAATAAATCTGCATCTATCTTATTGAAAATATATAAACACAGAGATCAAAGGTTATGTTAATTTTGTCATAAACTGGATGAATATTTTTTTTTTTAGAATATAACCTGAACTCAACTTAATTCTTGACTGTTGTATTAATTTTGCGTTTTTCTGCCTAAGAGAAAAGCTCGCACCACAAAAGATGAATTGTTGATGCGTAAAACTCTTTTTAAGTTTAAATGAACTGTGACCGTTCATACGAAAAATCAAATTAAAAAGTTATTTAGACTTATATAATATATGTTTGTTTGTAATATTCAAGCAACATAAAATGCACCAATGCTAAATTTTAACTGTGTTATTTTTTTTCTTTTCTTTTGTATTTTTTAAAACGACAATGTGAATACATTTTTGGAAACTTTGACTATAATTACCAAATATTTATGGAAAAAAATACAACATAAAAAAATACATAATGTTTCAAACGCAATCTCAATTATTTTCGACAGTTAAATTATATGCTTGAATTATTGGTGTCACCCTTTTTAAATTTATTTAGAAAAAAAAAAGATTATCCCAAGGCCACCTGCTTTTATTAAGTTATGTAATTCAGAAGAAAATAGTGAATGATGTGTGCTCAATTTATTACACGTCATCTGGCAAGCGAGCTGGCAAGCGAGACACCGGAAACTTCATTCATAAAATTGAATGAATGAAGATTTTATAAATGATCCGGTCGAAAAATAAAGCATCTGTCGATCGAAACATAATTGCTGTGTAAATCTAAAGAAGTCAAATTTAAAAAAAAAGAAAAAAAAGAGAGGAAATAATACCGCGCTTTTATGTCAAGTTTTACGTATGTTAATTCAAATAACGTTACATTTATTTTGCTTTTGTTTTAGAAGATATTTTTTTTTGAATTTCACAAATGAATAGTTTCTATTGCCCTTTACAGTCAATTTTTCACAATTTTTGTTAAATTTTGCAAAAATATTTTCCTCTGAAACTATACCTTGGCCAAGTTCATTATCATGAGATAGAGATAATTGTAACAGAAAGAATGTTAAGAAAAGTGAACTTTGTTAGTCTTGTATTATTTTAATTTTAGTTTCTTGTGTACAATTTGGAAATTAGTATGGCGTTCATTATCACTGAACTAGTTTATATTTATTTAGGGACCAGCTGAAGGACGCCTCCGGTTGCGGGAATTTCTCGCTACATTGAAGACCTGTTGTTGACCTTCTGCTGTTGTTTTTTTCTATGGTCGGGTTGTTGTCTCTTTGACACATTCCCCATTTCCATTCTCAATTTTATTAAGATCTACAAACAAGTCACCATTACCAAAACAGAGAATTCTGTCATGAATTCTATTCTTGTTTGTAATGTGTGTCCTTTGTTTAATATGCACATAGACCAGGCGAGCGACACAGGCTATTTAGAGCCTTCAGTTAAATTTTTAGATTATTCAATTCATCAAGGTATCATCAGAAGTAAAAAAATTGAGATATTGTCGTTTGCCGTTGCATATCATATCTATTTTTCGTTTAGGGAGCTACCAGATGAGACACTTGCAAAAAAAAAAAGTCAGGACGACAATTTAGGTAAAAAAAGTCAGGATAAACTAAAAAAAAAAGAAAGCAGGACCGAACAGAGTGAAAATAAAAAGGCAGGACAGAGATTACAGCTAAAAAAAATGCAGGACAACATTTTTCATCCTAGCCCCCCCCCCATAAAATCAAATGGTAGCTCCCTTACTGTTTTTGAACACAAATTAGGTCATTAGAATTTTACATTTTTTTCAGTTTAAGGCCTAATATTGTCTAATAGCATGCTGTATGGGTTTTGGTCATTGTTTAAGGTCGTACTATAGAAGCCGGTGAATAAATTGTCTGATAGGCTGTCATACACCATGTTCTTATTTTCATATGCATGTATGCCGGCTTTCTTAAATACTGTGATTTCTTTTCGGTAGAAATCAATCTGATGAACAGAACTGAAATATTGAGGTACGTTTGTACGCTAATACATTAATAATAAAAATAACTGCACACACCGCTACTAAAATGATGGTCAATAACAGAAAGCTTGGTCAAGTAGCCACAGCCATTGGTTGAAAACGTTCAAGAAAAAGATCTGTCATTTAACAGGATTTCATGGAGTCTTATCTCATGATAGGATATGAATAACCCTTTACGACATTACTGTAGAGGGTGGAGTGAGAGAAAAAAAACCCAGTCGTGTATCATTTATTTGCTTTGAAGCAGCATGTTTGATGGAACTCTGGATTTCATGTTAAAATATTTTTTAGTGAACACCCTAATGACATTTGGCAAATCGTCGTTAAACTTCGACAGATTCCGGTATTGCATAATCTGCAGAGGTATGCCGAATGGTTCAGAAATGAGAAAGGCCTTTCATCTTTAATAGCTTCTAGTACAAAACGAAAAATAATACAACCTTCTTTACTTCAATTTGAATAACACGCATAAACTGAAAAAATCAGTTAAGTACTTATAAACAATAGAAAATCATTAACGTTCTATTAAAATAGCAACGGAAATGACAGGTTCTTAGAAACCATATGTGATATTTGTAGACAGCTTACAAATGATAGGTAACATTTTGTCGGTTATTAGCTACACTTTTTGGACTTTTCATTGTTTATTAAACACCACAAAAAAGACTCGATCACTCAATGTCCAAACACAGAAATGTTTCACCTGTATTTAGAATTATTTAGAGAAAACATAACAACTCTGAACCAATCCATCTGCTAATATAATATTTTTTTTAAAAGGCGTGAAAAATAACACATGGTGGTAGCGTCACCAAATATAATGTTTACGTTTATTTTGTTCACGATTTGAAGTTAATATTAGAAAACGCGTTTTTTTTAATTACAAAACAATGATAATTATTAATCAAATTAACAAGAAATTTATCAAACTTAAAACTTACTAGCAACAACCACTCGTATTTGATTTGACCTATGTAGTCGTTTTGATTTGTGCATCACTGGTCTCATATATTTGAAAAGCGCGTCTGGCGCACCAAACTAAACTGGTATCATTCACGGGATTGTTTTCAAAACTATGATATTTATGAATTGTGAAAGGATATTGTAAATTATTGTCGAAATAGTAAAACGTGTACCGTTAATGTTATAACAATTATTACTTGGATCACAGAAGTATTAAATTGACTATATAATGCTTCTTTTATCAAAACTTTTTTCAGACCCCTGCTCATTTTATCTTCTTTGTAAATAGTAGTCATTTGTTTGTGTGTTAAATGAATTACTACGGAGCCCTGTTGGTCTCACACTGATAATAACGTGTCTTTTAAAGTCCTGCGCTGAAGATGTATATCTCTAGCGCTGAAGATGTAAAGTCTAGCGCTAGAGATATAAAGTCTAGCGCTGGAGATGTAAAGTCCAGCGCTGAAGATGTAATGTCTAGCGCTGGAGATGTAAAGTCCAGCGCTGGAGATCTAAAGTCTAGCGCTGGAGATGTAAAGTCAAGCGCTGAAGATGTAAAGTCTAGCGCTGGGCGCTGGAGATGTAAAGTCCAGCGCTGAAGATGTAATGTCGAGCGCTGGAGATGTAAAGTCCAGCGCTGGAGATCTAAAGTCTAGCGCTGGAGATGTAAAGTCTAGCGCTGAAGATGTAAAGTCTAGCGCTGGGGATGTAAAGTCTAGCGCTGGAGATGTGTAAAATCTAGCGCTGGAGATATGCAAAGTCTAGCGCTGAGATGTAATGTCAAGCGCTAGAGATGTAAAATCAAGCGCTGGAGATGTAAAGTCTAGCGCTGAAGATGTAAAATCAAGCGCTGGAGATGTAAAGTCAAGCGCTGGAGATGTAAAGTCTAGCGCTGAAGATGTAAAGTCAAGGCTGGAGATGTAAAATCAAGCGCTGGAGATGTAAAGTGTGGCGCTGGATATGTAAAGTCAAGCGCTGGAGATGTAAAGTCAAGCGCTGGAGATGTAAAGAGAGAACTTATGACATCTTGAATCAAATTTATGCATGAATGATTTAATGATGGCCCTTTATTGATTTTATAATTTTGGTGCCGATCGGATGGCCACCACAGCCGAACATAGTTTAACATATAACCCTATGGAAAAAGCATGCAAATAAAAATTTCCACGGAGAAATCGTTTGACATATTGATTCCAGTTTAGGCCACGGCAAGACACAATATACTAATGTTTCCTATTTCCCTACCTACCCTAATTGTTATCCCCTACCCTAAACATTTTATTGCTTTTAGTGTTTTTCAAGAAGCACTGTTAAAAGGAATATCTTTCTTAATTCATGTATAAATAAGCAAAATGTTTCAGAAAAATAAAATAGTTTGCCTTTACATCTCCAGCGCTTGATTTTACATCTCCAGCGCTTGACTTTACATCTCCAGCGCTAGACTTTGCATATCTCCAGCGCTAGATTTTACACATCTCCAGCGCTAGACTTTAAATCCCAGCGCTAGACTTTACATCTTCAGCGCTTGACTTTACATCTCCGGCGCTAGACTTTAGATCTCCAGCGCGGGACTTTACATCTCCAGCGCTAGACTTTATATCTTCAGCGCTGGACTTTACATCTCTAGCGCTATACTTTACATCTTCAGCGCTAGACTTTAAAAGACACTTTATAATATGTGTGAGACCAACAGGGCTCCGTAAATTACAAATATAATCTTAAATCTGTGTAATGAAAGTGTCTTCTTTACAGAAAATTTAACAAAGACCCTTGTAGCTCATGTTGTGTCATCTTTGCCTCAACAGCATTCTTGAAAAGGAGTAGGTCCGGTTAGGGCCGATTTTGGCCTCAAATTTAAGGTTCATCTGACGAAAGATTTTGGACACTTTTCAAACACATAAGTGTCTATTTCAATTGCTTCAATTAGTTTATGTGAAAGATTTTTCAGTAATTTAGTATGACTTAATGTTACTAGTACCCGATATATGGGCATTGTATTGTAAAAAACAGGCCATATTTATGTAGCAGAAGCATTTTACTTTCCAATAAATAACTTAATGTTTACATTTTAACAATTTGGAAAACTGCTTTTTTTTTGGAAACAAAAAGGGGTCTTACTGGACCTACTCCTTTTGATTTTATTTAGTTGAGCGATAATACAAAAAGTCTTCTATGCCCGCTGCAAAACGATACCATATATCGTCAAACAGAACCATTACAAGTATGTGCACGTGAACGTATTTGTTGAAAATGTCATCGTAAATTGCGCATTTATTCGTGTCTATGTATCTCGTGAGAATAACATTGCCACTAAACAGATTTCAACATTAATCGTGACACACGTTATTAGGTTAGATACTTAATTTCCCTTATAATTATGTTTCTTTTGTTACTTACATCACTTTAACTCGTGCTCTCTAGTCGACAGTAGTGTTTTCTATCTTTATAAAATCAATCAATCAATCTTTGTTGGAACAGATGCATGTATGGTAAAGAAGAGGCGCAGACATTTAAAAGAATATTTGAAATTTCAGAGCAGTTTTTCCCCCCAAATTTTTAGAAGTTAAACAGAAATTAAACAAATCCTTTTTTTCCTTAAAAAAAAAAGAAAAGGAATAAAATAGAAATATGAAGTAGTCTCGTTATATCTACATATATATATATGCTTAAACATTGCCTTAAAAGCGGGAGGTTTGGAATGCCACAAAATCAGGTTCAACCCACTACTTTTTCTTAAAATGTCCTGTACAAAGTCAGGAAAATGGCCATTGTTGTATTATAGTTCGTTTCTGTGTGTGTTACATTTTAATGTTTTGTTTCTGTTGTGTCATAGTTCTCCTCTAATATTTGATGCGTTTTCCAGTTTTAGTTTGTAACCCGGATTTGTTTTTTTCTCAATCGATTAATGAATTTCGAACAGCGGTATTCTACTGTTGCCTTTATTTAACATTTTGCATTTGTTCTTGACTTAAATCAGAGATCATATGTATTCAATTATGTGCTAGCATAGAAGTATATCAGTAGGTAGTTTACGAATTTTTGTCTGTTCCCAACAAATGGTAAAATACTCGAAGCTGAGGATAGAGACAGTAACTGATTTGGTTAAAATCGGACAAAAGGATGATATTCATATCTAGATTTGCAAAAACACCTTGTGACACCTTGGAGACATGAAGATAATATTTCTTTTAAATCACGTGACATGTAAAAGATAACAATTGAATATATAAAAATCATCATAGCGTAAACTGTGTCGTGTGTCAAACTTTGTTTAAATAATTGTATCATAAAAAAGGCGTCACAACTAAATATCAGTTGCAGAAACTTCTACTAAAGAGTCCATTTGGTGTTTGGTCTCTTGACATTAAAAAACATTTGTTTCATATATTCAAATATAACCATATTAAAGAGAATACACGTGTGTGTTTTTGTCACCTTTTCCATGGCCCATTTACTTGATTGGTTCTAATGTCTTGTGTTTGAGCATTAGATTCGACTTACAACTTTGAAGTTTATCATTAGCCATAGAAGGCACACCTTCCGTAAAAATGCAGCGAACACTGTTTAGAAGAGTTTCTAAAAATCATTCTTTAAAGCCTTTTAAAAAACACCATTATTTAAACATGTCACAAATCAAATAGAACACAACCCTTTATCTACACGTGTATTTGTTTTGAAGTATTTTTACAACTAATTGTACAATTACACTTGGCTGAAAATCTTAGCCTGACCATTTAGTATAATGTGAATGTCACGTGTCAAAACACGCTCTCTAATTTAAAATCAAAGTCACTTTGTCCGAGATAGAATTGTAGAATATTTCACATGATCTTAATTTTCAAGGAATTTTTACGTAATAGAAAAACAAAGGAAATGGGGTATATGTCCATGACACACAATCAGTACAGACACAACAAAAAGAAAACACACAAATAGCGAAGGAACAACGCTTTTATTGTTGTTCTTGTGATTACTTTCCGGAGGTGTTGATGTGAATTTTACTGATTAAGTGCATTGTGTCAAGACATTTCATATTTTCAAGTTCATTTTATATACAGACGTTAAGAAAATATGTATGTGGCAGACTTTCATGAATACCTAGAAATATCAATATATCAAAGAAATATAATTTTATTGCTGTTCCTTATCTTAAAGTTACTGGAAAGTCTTACAGCGAAATTAACAGTGAACTGTACCTTCGAGTTCTGTTGTTTTTTAAATTTTTATCAGTAATCGTTGCAAATGCACATCAGCAAAAATAAACGAGATTAATTTGTAAAAAAATAAATATTCTCGTGAAATCGTTTTAAATCAGATAATTCGTTAGTTGGCAACTCGTGCTTATACTTATAACAACTGCAAAACAGACAGAAAGACAACGCATTGTCAAAATAAGTAAGCTATCTGTCTTGATCAGGTTTCATACAACAATTAATTCCCATTGTTCGTTGTAATATAGTTCCAAATTATTAGATGGAGTATTTCTTTCTGAGTATTCTGATTACTACTACTCTTTGAAACGTTTACTTTTTTTTAAAAGGGTCCAATCAGTTACATATACATAGACAATAACTGTTTAGTGTCTTTAAATATCATCTGTATTTGTACGAGGCTAGGAAACAAGGTGTATGCGAGCTTTTAGCGAGCTACTACACCTGTTTCTAGCCGAGTACAAATACAGCTGATATTTAAAGACACTAAACAGTTATTGTCTTTATCCTGCAATTAATTCTGTATATTGTTTGTGTTTTGTAAGACACAAAAAACTAACATATTTGGCATTTATTTTCGATTTGTAATCCCTTGAGGCCCGCGTAGTAATATCAAAATCACACATTACGCCGAAGACGGGTTCGCAATAAAAGAATCTCGAATGGTCAACAATAATACATCGCTCAAGGTAAATAATTACATATTTTAACATAACAACTAATTTCAACAGTAAAAACAATTAACAAAACATTGTCAAATTTGAAACAGAAGTGTACGAGTTGTCCTACGCTTCAGACTTGCCATTCACTATACATGCATGCTGAAATTGACATGGTTGATTTTGTAAGACAATCGGACACAACTGGAATACACATTCTGAGGTCACACAGGTTCAAGCAATACACAGTCCGGTAGTGGGCGGAGCTTTAAAGCGATATCTGTATAGTATACAGATACAGCATAGCGATATCTGTAGGGCTGTATCTGTATAGTAGGACACCCAATTGCAGGATAAATTGAAATAAGTAAAACATGTAAGGGAAAGTTATTGTTGAAACTGAAAGAAGTGATCTGGCCAAATTAAAGTCTGGTAGAAATCACCTTCGAATTTTATTCCAGATTCAGATCCTACCATAGGTATGGTTTTAGGGCTTTCGAAAGAAAAAAAAGAACAGATGGATTGTCCTTGGAGAAACATATTTTATTCGCATAATGATGCAGTTAAATTTGTTTAATTCAATTTGACCTTTACAAAAAATGCGAAGAACAATTGTAATCGGAGGCCATAAATATCAGGTCAATACAATGGAGTGGTGATGCAACCGAGAACAATCAATTAAAGTTATAACGAATACTTATTAATGTCTTTTTATGGTAAATTGGCGGGATATTTTTAAATCCAGTTAATGCCGAAAAATCAGAACTGTTGCGTTAATAAGTTTGTTTTATCCACATTGGTATAGTGTTAAAAATGGAACAACAAGTTTAATAATTTCATGCGTCCGAATCGCTTTCTAAAATATTCTCTCCCTTAGGATACGTATGAGGTTACCCCATTAATCCGATTAAGGGTCGAGATAAAAAGAAGCTCATTACATATGATTGCTCAGTGTATTTTAATGGGCAACAGCTTAAAAGTGTAAAATTTTATAAGTACCTAGGAATTACTTTTGTATCTAGCGGTAAATTTACACAGTGTAAAGATGAGCTATACAAGAAATCTATGAAAGCTTGTTTTGGATTACAACAATGCCTAGCATCATCAAATCCTAGTGTCTCAACTTTAATGCACCTTTATGACCATACAATTAAACATATTTTTATGTATGGCAGTGAAATATGGGGAATGTTTTCAACCACTTCAGTGGCATGTAAGAAGAATAATGATATAATTTAGAAAAGGTTTATTCAAAAGACATATCTGAAAAGTCGCACACAAAATTCATGAAATATATTCTTTGGGTTAACAGAAAAGCAAGTAATTTTGCTGTTATGTCTGAATTAGGAAGATTTCCTGTATATTTTTCGATTTTATTGGCAATGTTAAAATATGCTCATAGGTTAGAGAACACACAGGATGGTTTATTATATGATGCATATATTTGTAATAAAAAATTACATGCAAACAATATCACTACATGGTTTTCTAGTACATGTGTATTGACTATTTAATGAAAGAACTAGACTTACCAAACTTAAATGTAAGTGTTGGCCGTTTATGTACTATAAATTATGTACAAGTTTTCATAATCATTGGAAAGAATTGAGAGAAAATACTGTTAAATCAGGTAGAGGTAAACTCTTGACCTATTTTTCAATTAAACATGTTTTTGGTACAAAAAATATCTGCAATTAAAAGAATTTAAAGATAGACAAGCACTGTGCAAGATCAGAACTAGTGCACATCCCCTTAAAGGAGAGACAGATAGATATGCTAAAACCTATATAGATAAATCACAAAGATTATGCAAACAATGCACCTTAGATAAAGTTGAAGACGAAGAACATTTTATATGTCAGCCTTTATAACTCTTTAAGAAAAGAATTTTATGATAATATTTCAGTAAATTGTAAAAATTTTGAAAAGTTAAGCACAAGTGCCAAATTTAATTGGCTTTTTATTCAAGAAAACCTTGATGTATTGAAAAATATTGCTATTTATATTAATAAATGTTTTGAACTGAGAAAACTATCAATATAGTATAGATATTATTTTATTAAAGATGTTGAGAATATTTGCCTGTTAATAATAAATATATTGTTATGCCTTTTTATGTATATGGCTCTGATCTGGTTGTAGATTAACATCTTAGAAATAGTTAAAATCATGTTTATGATTTGTGTCATTATTGTTTCATTATTGTAATAATTATAAAAATCATTGTAATAAATTGCTTTGCTCTTCATGGGCCCTTTAATTGAAATAAAAATATCTTATCTTATGGCAAATGTTTAATTCGGCATTTCAAAAACGTAGGTCCAACTTTATAAACGTACGGCTGCAATATGGTAAAGCAAGATATCATATAAACCTTATACGGGTTGCATTAGCCCGTATTTGTCTTAAATTTGATAGCTCATCTAGCATGTTGTTGACGTTAATATTCCCATGAGAAAGTTGTTCACGATTAACAGCTTTCAAGTTCAAGCAAAACATCGAACGCACACTCGGCACATGCTTCATAAACATTGGGCATAAAATATCTGATTTTTAGTAACCTAGCTATCTTCCGAAGAAAAAAGCTCTTTGTCGTATTATATGGTAACTAAAATACATTTTCCAATATTTCTTTTTTCAGCGTATCCAGGCGCGTGCGATAATTGCACATGGTATGTACAGGTTGTCACATAAGATTTTATTTTGATAATAACACATTTTCAAAGAACGCAGGAGTGCGAATTTATAATTCATGACCCCTTGAATGTTACGAACAATTCCCATCGCCAAAAGCATGTACTAATTTTGTGTACTCGATCCAAATTTCTTACACAATCTTTATAAATAAACTTGTGCCATAAATACTATTTAAGAAACAAAACACGTTCTAAGAATGCATATTTAATGTATTTCGATATTTAATTAATTGATTTATAATAGTTTATTTTATTAGGCTTGTCTTAATGATTTGAACGTGAAATATCAAAGGCGTAATAAAATTAACGGTACCAATTTTCTTGCACCAGATGCGCATTTCGACAATACATGTCTCTTCCGTGATGCTCGTGGCCAAAATATTTGAAATCCAAAGCTTAAATAAACGTAAACGTGAACAAAAATGACGAAAACGTTTAAATTCCAACTTCTTCTTTTCAGAACTACATGTACAAACAGAACGATAACGACTGCCAAAACATGTTAGGTATCTGTAGGATTGTTTTTACCTACACAAAACTGAAACCTCTGTGTGGGGATGAACCGAGAACGATCGATTGGTGTTTTATTTGGTAATTAATTGACGTGGATATGTGACAATTTTAACAAAATTATTTTATAAAAAAAAAAAATCAGTACATAGTTTACAATTCTGAAACATATATATCTGTTTATCAAGTTAATACAAAATAAAAACAGTACTGTGGCGTTTATGAATTCATGGGGATCCATATAAGTTACATACAAGTATACAGTGTTGCACCATTTTCTCCCACGATAGTTGTATAACAGGGGGGAAGGGGGTTAAGAGGTATCATGATCCCGAAATCCCGGGGTTAAAAAACACGAAATCCCGAGGTCCCGAATTTAAAAAAATTAAAATCCCGACATCCCGAAATTCGAAAAAAGAATTCCCGGATCCCGAAAGGGTCAATCCCGAAATCCAGAGCTTAGAAACACCTGATCCCGGAGTCCCGATAAAGGTCCTACCTCCCTCATAACAGGTAACCCCATTAATGCGACGGGGGGTGGGGATAAAAAGAAGATCATTACATATGGAAAATGTTGAATTCGTAATTTCAAAAACGAAGGTCCAACATAATATGCGGTTGCAATATGGTAGAGTAAGATATTACATAAAACATTATACGGGTTGCATAAGCCCGTATTGTCTTTAATTGTACAGCTCATGTTGCATGTTATTGACGTTAGTGTTCCCATGAAAAAATTGTTCAAGATACACGGCTTTCACGTTCAAGCAAAACATCGAACACACACTCGGTACACGCTTCTTAAACGTTTGGTTTGTAATATCTGATTTTTAGTAACCTAGCTCTTTTTTCAACAAAAGGTCTTTGTCGTATTATATGGGAACGTAAATACATTTTCAAACATTTCTTTTTTCAGTGTATATGCGCGTGCGATAATTGTACATGATATGTTCAGGTTGTCACATATAAAAAAGAAACCATAATATTTTATTTTGATAATAACACCTTTTGAATGAACGCAGGAATGTGGATTTACAAATAATGACCACGCTAAAGTTAGCACACTAAATTTTCTATCGTCAAATGCATACTAATTTTGTGCATCAGATACAATTTTTGTTTAAACAATCTTTAATAAATAAACTTGCGCCCCATGTACTTCTTAAAAATCAACACACGTGCTATAAGCACGATACACATTGTGCATGTATAACGTATTTCGATATTCATCAAAATGATTTTAAATGGTTTTTTTTATGTTTGTTTTCTTGATTTTAATTTGAAATATCAAAATTGCAACCAATGCAGTTGTAAAAGTATGTAAAAAGAAAAATATATACACGAGGAACGTCAAGTGAGATTTATCTCCCGATTTGTAAATGATATGAGTAACAATATGTAAGTAAGTTTCACAAATGGATCGGAGCTAGACCTGAGGAATTTTAGCAGTACGTGGACAGATTTGTTTGTCTTTTGTCAAAGATAAAGCCGATTTTTCTTTCATTGGTTAAACTTTGATATAATTGTTATATTAACAGATTTTGGTAATGCTTTGGTCAACGCAACAGCTCGCAAAAATCAAAGTAGTAACGTTTGTTCTTGAACTATCAATATAAAAGTAAAAGAAAAAGACCAAAACACAAACAACAGTTTATAAAGCCCTACATAGAAAACTGAAGAATAAGCACCGCGAACCCTACCGAAAACCTGGATGAACTCAAAATGGTAAGCAGATTATGTTCCACATCTGATACCCCTCGTGTTACACGAATTAGAAATAAGTTAGTACTGTACCACTATACTCTATACAAATGCTGCGTCCCAAAAAAATGCTGCCCAAATGTTGGTTTTAACCGGTTTTTTTTATCTCCGATTTAATGTCTTTAGCTTTTCAACAATTCGACACTGCTTAAATCAAACACCCAAAAGGACTCCAAATGAAGTGTGTAGTGACAAAAAATGATCGTTCTGTTTAAAATGGGATACCATGAAACACTGCTGGTTTGTAAACCAGTAAAGTAAGAAAGAAATGGTCATTCATAGTCGGCTCTATATAATTTAGTGCAGAAAATGGAACTAACTTCCTAAATGATTCTTTGATTATAGATAGGACTCTTTAAATTTAAAGAATGTTTCTTACCAATACCGAAAAGCATGTGAAGAAAAAAGGGGGTTTGAAATAAGAAAATATCTTCTTAGAACTGGCTCTTAAATTTATTGAACACATGTTTTAAACAACATGTAGTTCAAAAGTAGATGTTCATTACTTATTTCATATTTCATAAATCTTACGGAACAAGTAATATAAGAAAAAATGTCAATTGAATTCGTTGTAAAATGTTTAAGGGAGGAGTTATATCAGTAACATGTGTGCAGTTCTTTTCAGAGTTTATGGCCAAGACACATTTTCCCACGAAATAAAATGAATAGATTAAGTACCGTGCTTAGTCTATATTTAAATGTATTAGGTCTGTATTCCGGAAAAAGGTCGAAAAAGAGAAAATAAAACATGATTACGACCAGAGACATATAATTTAATACAATAAAAATTCAACTTATATTAAAATAATGTCTATGCTACGATCTATGTAACGGGATGGTACCATACAAGAATACAGCAGGTTACAGAAACTAAATGGGCGTTTTTCAATAAAAGCGTTCCTTTCAGACCTAAAAAAAATGGAAAATCAACTAGTCTAAAATTTATTTCCAAGAGTTATTTTGAATACCTCTATTATAGACCTGTTTGTAAACAAAAAGTGCAATCTTAAATACTCTTTAAAATGATATTATTTTCATAATTTGTGTACTGTTTCGTAGGGGACTTTTGTTCCCTACGAAACTGCTTCTAAACACACATATTTTTGAAATTTTAAATGTTTCCTATAGACATTCCAGTTTGTTTACTTTATATACTAAACAAATCTCATTTTTTTCTGAATTGGAGAACAATTTTTTATCGATAAAGATTAGACAGTACTTCACATATGAAGGTACAACTCATGTTACGTAGTGGACATTTTGATGCGTTTCGTAGTTGACAAAACCGTTTCGTAGTGGACAAAAAGTTTCGTAGTTGACATCAAACATATTCTATGTTAATAAAAACATAATAAAACCTTACATGAAACTAACCTTTGTTATTTGCTTTGCACGAATATAATTGAAAAAAGAGTAAAAAAGACTGAATGGTAGTGGTAGTGTCCACTACGAAACGTTTTTCTCCGTTTCGTAGGGGACCGTTTCGTAGGGGACGTATTCACATGTTTTATTTTTTTCCACAACCCCAATATTGCAATAGTAACAAGACTGACTGTATTCATCAAAGCGTTATTAAGCTGTTCACTGATATTTTTTTCATAATTTTAAAACCAGTTACTGAAGGAGATTTGACCCGTTTCGTAGTGGACATTTACAAAAATACGGCATCACTCTGGTCCATTTGATGTGCTCAATTTTTCTTACCAACAGTTTAATTGCCGTTATAAAAGCATCACTTCTTTTGTAAGACCCTAATGTTTATATCTCTTGCAAACAAAAAATTACATTGATTTTATAAAACTGTTTATAAGCAAGTTTTAATGAATTCGTTTCGTAGTGGACATTGTGTTAGGGACACACCTTCTAAAATAAAAAATCCTATGTTAAAAGCTGTTTATTAAAATATGTTGGCTCTAAACATACTTTTGAATTATTAAAGAACTTATATTAAGTAAAATTAATATTTATTTCTACATTTTTTTACGATATTTGAGAGTATGAATGTTGAACAGGCGGTCTAGAGACATGCCATTTTGGTTGTTTTGGACCATTCAGGAATCAATATCTTATCAATCCCTCTAAAAATAAACTGTTTCTTTGCTTAAAAATGTTATATCTAATTAAATGTACTGACTGCACAAAAAATTACTTGCAAAGATCAAACACATTTTTTTTAAAGTGGCTGGGACAAGAAAGTACGTATTTATTGAAAAACGCCCAAATACGATTTTCAAACATTGGAAAATCTCATTGGTAAAACATATAAGTTTAAATTTATATTCATGTGTATCAACACTTTATTCGTTGTTCATTTTTTGCTGATAAAACATTGTAGAACTCAAGATTAGCACTTAATTAACTCATCATTGATACCAAGATGAAATTTTGTATTTTCGCCAGACGCGCGTTTCGTCTACAAAAGACTCACCAGTGTCGCTCAAATCGACAAAAAGAAGAAAAAAAAAAGGCCAAGTGCTCCGACTATTCAATCAATCACTGTTTAAATAGTCGGAGAACATAATTTTCATCGTACAAGCGACATACTAGCACTCGAAACGAAAATACTCTTTTGGATTCGAGCGTCCCTGATGAGTTTTTTGTAGACGAAACGCGCGTATGGCGTATATACAAAATTAACTCCTGGTATTTATGATGAGTTTATTTACAACCATTGGGTCGATAACACTGCTGGTAGAGATTTATTTCCCCGAGGGTATCACAAGCCCAGTAGTCAGCACTTTTTGTGCTGACACGAATTGTCATTGATATGGTTATATTTATAAATTAACTGTTTACAAAATTTTGAATTTTTTGAAATACTAAGGCTTTTCTTCTTCAGGCATAGATTACCGTGGCTGTATTTGGCAAAACTGTTAGGAATTTGGTCCTCAATGCTATTCAACTTCGTACTTTATTTATTTTATTTTTTTATTTTTTTTTACTTTTTTGGATTCGAGCGTCACTGATGAGTCTTTTGTAGACGAAACGCGCGTCTGGCGTATATACAAAATCTAGTCCTGGTATCTATGATGAGTTTAATTATATTACGAAACAACAGAGGCTGTTGAAACATTTATTAAAGGAATCATAGTATAAATATTAAAAAAGAACGAAAAAGTCATTTCACTTTTAAAAAAATTTGTTGTTTATGAGTTTTGACATGTTAAGGATAAATACTCAACTTTAATAATTTTTTATACAAAATTATGAATGAAATGTACATCTGTTAAGTCAGCTGATTGTTAGGTGTTTTCATCAACGACAGGTGACAAGCGGAGAAGAAAATAATTCATTCACAAAATAATATCAATGTGTTGTATAATTATAAAACACTTTCTTACAAATTTATTTAAAACTTTAAAATGACCTTGTATCATTCATTGATAATATTTGTTTTAATTCATGAAATCAAATTGCTTTAAATTATTTTTAGCTTAGATTTATATATACAATTCTGCGTATTATTTGCACTTCAGTACCATTTATTTACTGTTTATCAAACAATAATACAATTCGTATCTAGTTTTATAAAAAGAAAGTATCTAGTACATAATTTGTTAGTTTAATGCATGCCAATTAATACAGCGCGTTCAACAATATCATTGAATATAGACGTAAGGGGACTAAGTATCAAGACCCTGTATAGCTTACTTTTCGGTGTAAACCAAGCCCCCGTGTTTGAAGTCCGTACTTTAACCTATGTTTGTTAACTTTTTATAAATTGTATATATATTAACCGTGCGCTAATACTTCATTTAAGGCGACGATGTACATGTTTAAAATTGTAGATAAGTTAAATGCTCCCTTGTATAGTTTGATGGGGATGTGAATGAGTTGACCGCCTCTGCATTCACAGAAAAATAACATCCGCTTTTTCAATGCATTTCTTTAAGAAATCTCTACGTTTTTGGTACATTCTGTCAAAACGTCATTACCCATCATATGATTAAAATGGTAAATCAATTGTGACTGTATATGGCGAGCTTTTAAAATTGTTCTATTGCATGTATTTTGATTGAATGCTTGTTGTTTGCTAGACGTGTTAAATGACAAATATACCATGTTTATTTAGAACAATCAAAATTGTATAATGTGATCAAAGCGCAGTTTCAATTTCTTCAGCTCTATATCGATAAAAGACAACAGCATTTTCGCCGATGTTCACTTTATGTATTTTTGTTGTTCAGAATAGGCGAATTTTGGTTTCTGGCCGTTATCAATTTTCCTAAACAACTACTGATATCTACCTATCCAAAGTTGTAAAAAAAACACCTGCCATGCAAATTGATACTAACAGTGTCGAAACAATATTTAAAGCTAACAGTTATACATTTGTTTATAATGATCACATCCTTCTTTGAAGAACAGGAGAAGATTGTTTAGAACATAAAGAATTTCAATTACCAGTGTCAACATGATGGCACGTGAACATTATCTGTTGGCACATATGCTGACACGTGTCACAGTGACAACTCCCGTTATGTGCTTTTTTGAAGATACAGGTAAGGTCACAGTTCGATATTGATCTGTTTCAACTTTTCAATTATCAATAATCACAAAATATAAGGGTTGAATATAATATTTTAATGATAATGAATATTATTAGTAATTTCTTTTATCATTTCAAGATAGAGAGCAATTTTTTATCGTTCATATTTATTCACATTAACTAAAAATAGAACAATTTACTGCAAACATTTCCGATTATATATTCATTAAAGGGATGGCAACACATGTTAGGGCAGTAAATTTCACGATATTCTCACGAGAATTTCAAAGGTGAAAATGATGTTTTATATTGACAATTTAACGTCCTATCGGATTTGTTTGTATTGATAAAAAGTTTTATAGTTATTTAATCATTGCGTGTGGTATGTCACTGGTTTGGCACTGATGTTCTCTTTCCCCCAAATTATAATGAGTGTGAAATAGTTTTTTATGCATTCAAATCCTATGCAAATTTAATTTTGGGAGTTTTGGTACATGTTCTGTTTCTTTTTTGTTTCATTTTTATAAAGTTAATTTATGAAGTCTACTTCAAAGTGTCAATATACACATATGACGACTGGTAGGATGGTAAAGTTTTAAATCTGTGGCTTATTTGATACGTTGACTCTGCTCTCAATAACTGAAAGCTCTGCAAGACGTTATTATTATAATTGTTTTATATGTACGTATGTTCTTGTTTATTTATATATTCCGAAGACAAAGGATAAACTGTGTATATTAAAATGGTTATCTGGACATCTCTTATACCGACAGTAAAACCCATGCTAATTGTTTCACAAGTTTGGCTGTGCGGGATGTACAAATACACATCCACAAAACCACGCTAACTGCACGTTATAGAACCGAAGCATAATTATCCCTTTAAATGGTATGTGGCAAGACTAAATTTGATTCCGATATTCTTATATTATCTCCAGTATTATACATCATCAGGATTGCATTGTTAACCCAGGAATATACAAAAACCTGAACGTATGATGCATTTAGACATTTCCTGCGCTTCATCCAAATCAGGCTACCTTATATAACCTACCTATTTTATTAATTGCTTTAAGTTCTGAATATGAATAAACTAATTGTCACTATAGACATTAATCTATCAATACATCAATCCGGTATATACGATCCTATAAATATAAAAGTCTGCCCTTGTATATATGCTTGTGTTCTTTTTTGCATGTTCTTCTTTGTACCGTATGGTATTCCGCTGGTCGACTGTAAAATGGAGAGTTCAGCACCCTAACAGAGATTTCCAATCGACGTACGCACTAACGGGACCGGTTATAGCTAACCAATTAATTTTGTTAAATGCGTTACTCACGTTTTAACTTAGTATTCCTAAACTATGAAACCTATTCATAATAAATTTTATCAATATCAAGTATTTCTAAGATGATGAAAAACGAAAGAAATCATGATTTTTATATATCACCTGATTATTGAGATTCCCGCCAAAACTAAATTGTCATAAGACCAAGTATATATACGAATCTTTACCTATCATATGATTCATTTGTGTTGTCTTTTATGGTTTCGACCATGACTTTGTTTAACCAAATTACATTGCAAAATTTTATGACTCTTTTATTATTTGATATTTGTATAATGCTTTTGGTTGTCGTTATCAGATTGATGTCCCCTCTTCTTTTCGTTTAAGGTTTTAATTTATAATTTCCGTGGGTATTTATTATTAGATAGATTTTTTTTTATAAATTTCATAAAAAAGAACTCAAAGTGTTAATCAGAATATATCTCTGTTAAATTTGATAACTGGGATTGCATCATACTTTATTAAGCATAATTTCAAACGTTCTCTTCTCTTGCCGGTTATCTCCTTATTTTACAATCTCCAATTTTTTTAAAAAGGTAAAACGTACGTCAACGGGATGTGTATATTTAAAAAAAATAATACAGGTCTTGTACTTCTTTAAATTATTATTAGCTGACATACACTTTTCTTTCAAATGAAAGTCGATGAACATTATAAAAAAAGAATATTGTAACTGATACTAATGTATGTAAATAAATGTGTACACCTATTCGTTATATAGATTGTAGTTTGGAAGGTGTACTTGGATAAGCGACTGATGACTTATAATATGCATATAAATATTGACCACTGTGGATAGTAAAGTATTAAATTATTGTTCATAGTAATTGGCTAAAAATATCCTGTCCCCAAGTATTTCTGATTAAAAGTGGATGAGAACGCTAATTTACATACTAGTTACTAGAATTTCACTTCAGTCTTTACGGGAATTTTCTTTTACTCTTACTTATCCAATTAGAAGAAGTTCTAAAGCTATAACATGGTCTATAACATATATTGATCGAGTTAGCGAAAAGTTCTAGTTTCAATTTTTGTCTCGCTTTGGAGGTATAATTATAGAAGTGACAACTATGTGACAGATCCATGGACAGGATCACAAGTTAAGGTTGTACACGACTGAACAAAATATTATATTCATAAACATATACTAGTATATGGGATTGACTGATAGCAGGCTAGCCTCGAATACGGGTTCAATTATTTTGTTGGACCCCCTGATTGAATGACTTTAAGACTTTTTCGGCTTCCCCACCAAGTATATATGATGCATTCACGAATAAGAGCAGGCATAGGTTTACTCGTAGAAAGACACGTGTGTCTTTATAGTGGGTACGCTATTTTGTTGCCTAGCATATGAGAATGCGACTCTAAGTGTTGGGCATTTACAAAAAGGTGTATGCATTATCATTATCATTTCCTCATCCTTGATATATGTGTAATATTTGTCGCTGGATATAAGACAAATCAGATTCATCATCATCATAAGTACTATAGCTTGAGGCTAAATCTCCGTCGTAAGTACATGTATTATATATTAAAGATTGAGGCTTCTTCGTCGTAAGTATTATAACTTGAGTAACTCTTATCGGATATTTTAGCCAATTTATGTCGAGAGGTTATTTTACGCATGCATTTCTAGGCTACACTTATAAATGTCCAAGTTAAAGCCCATAGAGATAATAGATGTATGTTTATCAAATGATCAAGTCACAATTAAAACAGCAAGAAAGGGATTGACTCGTGAGAGTAAAACGAAGCATACAAACAGCAATTTTTAGAATTTCCAAATAAACTCCATGTACCGATTTGATAGTATTCACAACTGCTGAACTCTATCTTAAAAACAACCACAACTAATATAAATAGAGAATAATTATCCATTTTATAATATTTATAATATTGATCAATTATGTATAGTAGATTATATGTAGTTTCCATGTGTTCATTTTATTACACGTCAGTATCACATTTCTGTGTACAGTGAGCTACGAAATCTCGGAAAAAATCCAATTCAGTATGTAGTCGTAAACTTTTAAATCACATGCGAGATGCCTGATCTAATGTTCAGACATTGTTGTTTTAAAAAGTATTTATCAAAGTCAAACGACGATTATTTAAGGTTTTTTTCCGTGCAATACAATTTGTGATTATGGCCGGATCCAAGATATTTGAAAGAGGGTGTAATTCCCGATAATTGAATTTATACTGACGATCGGAGCGATGCAAAAAATATTTTGGACGATTATACGCTAAAAATGTGTAAAGATATTGTGGAAAACATGAGATTTTCAAAATTATTCAGCGACCGAAAGGGAGGAGTGCGCCCACTACCCCTATATCATCGAATGCACGTTTAGGTATAAATAGACAAAAACCTCGTCCCATACATTAGTATAGGTAAAGACGAAATAGTTCTATAATATATCAATTATATGCATTTCTGTCCACATCAAATTATCTTTTAATTACATAATAGAAAAATAACTTTAAAAAAAAATAGTCGAGTACACCTTTTTACATTCGGGTGTGTTGACATCCACTTTAAAACTTGTAAGAAAAACAACCTTCTCGCTTCGGAACTCATCATTTATATATTTTTATGCTAAATTTTGTCTTGGTAGTTTTTAAAATTCATAATTTTAGAAGAACTAAAATATGAGTCAAGTGAAATGATAAGAAATGATGGGTGCATTTGATTACAAGTTGCTAACTTACTTATTCCATTATAATATTTGTGTTACTAAAATCATTCAAAGTTTAACAAAGTTGACAAACTATTAAAAGATTAAAAAAACAGTTGGAGTTGATTTTTACTGAAAGTATGTTCCAGAAAAAAATGCGTGTTCAAAGAGCAAAACATGCATATAGTGTATTCTCTTTCAAATTTTAAAATTGATTGTATGCACATTGAACGACAAATGTGACGTATAAAATTTTTCTGACGTCAGACACGCAAATCAATGAATGTGTTTGTAGATAGATGTGTTTGTGCTCTGTTAAATTGTTCCTTTTAAAATTGTAATACGATGATGACTGATGTACCCATATTTTGACTATTTTATTTATTGTGTCTGTTTAGTTAACGCATCTATGTAAATATAACGGAATTTGATGAGACTGAGGGCTAGCGCTATAAAACCAGGTTTAATCCACCATTTTCTACATTTGAAAATGCCTGTACCAAGTCAGGAATATAACAGTTCTTGTCCATTCGTTTTTGATGCGTTTTGTTATTTGATTTTGCCATATGATTATGGACTTTCCGAATTGATTTTCCTCTAAGTTCAGTATTTTTGTGAATTTACATTTTTCTCCCGTCTGTCATGTATCAAAGCAATAGGACGAAATACGATGAGTTAGGTCGGTTATGTCGAGTACAGTCATTTTATAGGAAATCTCTATTACGAATTTAACCAGTCACAAACATACATGTCGCACAACAAGAACATATGCTAACTTTAACTTAAAATGTTTCATTTTTTTATTTAGCGGGTTTGGTGTTGATAGCAGATACTAGTATTGTGAAGACATTGAAGTTCTCCTTTGTTTGTTCAGTTGTTGTGTCATACATTTTCATCTCATCTTGGAATAAAAGCGATAAAACCCAAAACGGGACATAACATGCACATAATAATATGGAATGTTGAAATTCTTTTATCTTTTGATATATTTTTTCTGATCGGTACATAAAGACAGGAACGATTTTAATAAGTATCAGGTTAATGTATTGGGCACTAATTATGGGACAGGCAGAATATACCAAAGTGAAAGTCAAACTCACAAGTCGAAAAAAATAGAAACAAAATGTCAAAAGACAAAAACAACAAAAAGACAAACAATAGTTTACAAAACACTTAATAGAAAAGTAAAAAGACATATAAAACCGGAGGTTACCTCAGGTGTTTCGATCCAGTTCCACATATGGTACCTGTTGTATTGCTTATATTAGTACAAATCCCGTTTATATTTCTTATTCGGTAATATTTTTAATTCATAGGTTGAAAATCATTTTTATATGTACGAAACGCGCGTCTGACGTACTAAATTATAATCCTGGTACCTTTGATATCTTTTTATACAAAAATGATTCGTTGAATCGTTAATCTGCAATAGAACCCCTTTTTGCATAAACAAACCCCATTTTTTTCATATGTGTAGATAACATTTCGAATACAATTAATCATCGAAGTCAAGAAATACCCACGTGAGACTTGAAAGAAACTATGGGGAAAGGGAGATAATCCCAGTAAAAATTAACTTGCCTGCTTTCATAAGCATACAGTTACTTCAAATTAAGAGTATATTGCATTGTGGGTCAATTGGCGAATTAAATTATAATCCTAGTACCTTTGATAACTACTGACTCGTTTTTACCTGACGATGACCGTGAGGTCATTCCGATGGACTATTGACACAGCGTGTTGACTTTCGTTTTTGACTAGTAACCGATCATATAAATAAGCGGACATTATCGAGTGCAAAATTGCATAAGTCGGAAAAGACAGACAACACCATTGAAAAAAGAAAAAAAAAAAGACTAACAAATTTGTATATAAACCAATGATCGCTTGAATGGAACTATAAGGTAAAGAAAAAAAGGATAACAATTATAATTAAATTTGCATAAACACCTTGTGACTCATAGGAGACATTTGAAGATAGTATTTATTCTAAATCACAGGCATGTAAAAGATAACACTTACATATTTACAAATCACCATAGCGTAAACCGTGTCGTGTGTCAAACTTTGTATAATTGAACCATTGAAACTGCGTCACAATTAGAAACTTCTACCATTTGGTGTTTGGTCTCTTGACATTAACAAATATTTGTTTCATATATTCAAATATAACCATAAAGAGTATACACGTGTGTGGGTGGGTGTTTGTTCCCTTTTTCACTGGCCCATTTACTTGATTGCGTTTTTATGTCTTGTGTTCGAGCATTAGACCCGATTAACGGCTTTGAAGTTTATATCTTTAGCCAGAGAAGGCACACCTTCGGTACAAATGCAACACACACTGTTTAGAAGAGTTTCTATAATTATTCTTTAAAGCTTTTTTAAAAACACAATCATTTAAACATGTTACAAATCAAATAGAAAATAACCCTTTATCTATACGTGTATTTGTTTGGAAGTAGTTGTACAATATAATGTATGTAATATGAAAATATTAGCATGACCATTTAGTATAATGTGAATGTCACGTGTCAGCACACGCTCTATAATTTTAAATCTTAGCCACTTTGTCCAAGATAAAATTGTAGAATATTTCACATGATCTTAACTTTCCAAATTTTTTTTTGTAATAGTAAAACAAAAGATATGGGATATCTATTCATGACACAAAATCAGTATAGGCACACCAAAAAGAAAACACACAAAAAGCAAAGTAACAACGCATTTATTGTTGTTCTTGTGATCATTTTCCTGAGGTGTTGATGTGAATTTTCTGATTAAGTGCATTGTGTCAAGTTCATTTTATATACAGACCTGAAGAAAAAATGTATGTGGCAGACTTTCTTGAATACCAAGAAATATCGATATATCAAAGAAATAGAATATTATTGCTGTTCCTTATCTTCAAGGTTACTGGAAAGTCTTACAGCGAGATTAACAGTGAATTGTAGCTTCGTGTTCTAGTCTTTTTTTTTTATTAAATAATCGCTGCAAATGCACATCAGCAACAATAAGTGATATTAATTTGTAAAAATAATATTCTGTTGAAATCGTTTTAAATCAGATCATTCGTTAGTTGACAACTCGTGCTTATACTTATACCAATTGCAAAACAGACAGACAGCAGACAGACAGACAGACAGACAGACAGACAGACAGACAGACAGACAGACAGACAGACAGACAGACAGCGTATTGTTAAAACAAGTAAGCGGTCTGTCTTGATCAGGCTTCATACAACAATTAACCCTTTGTTCGTAGTAATATAGTTCCCAATTAATACAAGGTATTTTTCCTGAGTATTCTCACTACTGTTTCCCTTGAAATGGTTTTACCATTTAAGTGGTCCTATCATGCAGGTGCAGTTGCATATTGAAATAAGTGAAACATCTGGGGAAAGAAATTATCACTGAAAGTAAAAGAAGTAGTGATTTGGCCAACATGGAATTAGGGTAGAATATTAAGATCCTAGCATTTGAATGTTATAAAAGGACCCTCAAAGAAAAAAAATGCACAGATGAATTGTCCTTGGACAAACATATTTTGTTTTCGCATAATAATGGTCTATAAGCAGGTAAATTTATTTCATGTTTGATGCAGTGCAAATTTTTCTGTTCAATTTAACCTTTACAAAGAATGCGAAGATTAATTGTAATCGGAGGCCATACATATGCGGCTAATTCAATGGTGGGGGTAATGCAACCGAGAACAATCAATTAAAGTTCAACGAACACAATTATTATGGTTAATTAGCGGGAATATTTGTCAACCCAGTTGATACAGAAAAATCAGCACTGTTGCATTTTATAAATTTGATTGATCCAGATTGGTAAAGTGTTAAAATATTCTCTGTTTTGCACGAGGTTACCCCATTAATCCGATGCAGGGTTGAGATAAAAAGAAGCTCATTACATATGGCATATGTTTAATTCGGCGTTTTAAAAACGAAGGTCCAGCTTTATACTAGTATACGTACGGCTGCAATATGATAAAGCAAGATAAAATATGAACATTATACGGGTTGCATAAGCCCGTATTTGTCTTAAATGTTATAGCTCGTCTAGCATGTTGTTGACATTAATGTTCCCATGAGAAATTTGTTCACGATTAACAGCTTTCAAATTCAAGAAAAACATCGAACGCACACTCGGCACACTTTTCATAATCGTTTGGCATAAAATATCTGATTTTTAGTAACCTAACTCTCTTCTTACCAAAATTAAAAAGTCTTTGTCGTGTTATATGGGAACGTAAATACATTTTCCAATATTTCCTTTTTCAGCGTATGTAAAAGGTGCACATATACAAAAGAAACCATAATATTTTACTTTAATAATAACACATCAATTGTCAATGTATGCAGGAGTGTGAATTTACAAATAATGACCAATTTAATGTTAAGATCAATTTCCTATCGTCAAAAGCATATGCTAATTTTGTGCAAGCGATAAACATTTCTTAAATGGATAAACATGTGCTATGTTTAAAACTTGAGATACAAAACACGTGCTAAAAACGCTGCACTCAATCGCATGTATACAAGATTTTGATATTTATTTAATTAATTTATTAAAGTTCATTACATTAGGCTTGTCTTAATGATTTGAACGTGAAATATCAAAGGCGTAAACGTGAACAAAATTTGACGAAAACGTTTAAATTGCAACGACAGCGTATTGTGAAAACATGTAAGGTTTCAGTAGGATTGTTTTTACAAAAACAAAGCTGATATCTCTAGGAGGGGATGCTCCCGAGAAAGTTCGATTGATTTGAAAATTGAGGTAGATATTTGTTAATTTAAACAATGTTATTTTATAAAAAAAAATCAGTACATAGAATTAAATTCTGAAACATAGATATCTGTGTTTCAAGTTTATACCGAAAAAAAATACTTTAGCGTTTATCCATATTAGCTCTACAAGTAAATAGGGTTGCACCATTTTCTCCCTCGAGAGTTGTATAACAGGTTACCCCATTAATAAGACGGAGATTCGAGAGAGATAAAAAGACGATCATTACATATGACATATATTGAATTCGTCATTTCAAAAACGAAGGTTGAACTTTATAGACGGCTGCAATATGGTAAAGTAAGATATTGCATAAAACATTATACGGGTTGCAATAGCCCGTATTTGTCTATCATAATTTTATAGCTCATGTTGCATGTTATTGATGTTAATGTTCCCAAGAGAAAATTGTTCAAGATTAACAGCTTTCAAGATCAAGGAAAACATCGAACGCACACTCGGCACACGCTTCTTAAACATTTGTTTTGTAATATCTGATTTTTAGTAACCTAACTCTTTTCTCAACAAAAAGGTCTTTGCCATATTATATGGGAACGTAAATACATTTTCCAATATTTCTTTTTTTTAGCGTAAAAGCGCGTGCGATAATTGCACATGGTATGTTCCGGTTGTCACATATAAAAAAAAACCAACATAATATTTTATTTTATTTGGATAATAACACGTTTTTGAATGAACGCAGTGTGTGAATTTACAAACAATGACAACTTTAAAGTTACGATCAATTTCCAATCATCAAAAGCATATATATTGTGCAACCGATACAAATTTCTTAAACAATCTTTAATAAATAAACTTGTGCCAAATATACATCTTTAAGAAACAAAACACTCGCTGAAAGCGCGACACTTAATACGCATGTATAAAATATTTTGATATTTATTTAATTGATTTATAAAACTTTATTACAGTAGGCTTGTCTTAATGATTTGAACGTGAAATATCAAAGGCGAAAACGTGAAAAAAAAATTACGAAAACGTTTAAATTCCAACTTCATCTTTTCAGAACTACATGAACAAACAGAACGACAGCGTATTGTCAAAACATGTAAAGTTTCTGTAGAATTGTTTTTTGATCAACACACAGATGATATCTCTGTGTAAGTCTGCTCCCGGGATCATATTATTGATGTTTTATTTTGTAAATTGACGTGGGTATGGGTTAGTTTAAAAACATTTTTTTTTTATAAAAGACATCAGTACATAGTATACAATTCCGAAACAAAGATATTTGATTATCAAGTTAATACCGAAAAAACCCAGTTCTGCTGCGTTTAAGAATTTATGTGATCCATATTAGATATAAAGGGTTGCAACATTTTCTCCCTTGAAAGTTGTATCAAGGGGTTACCCGTTTTAAACAATGCAGAGTCTAGAAAAAAAATACCCACATAACATGTCGCAAACGATGTATTCATTATTTCAACAACGAAGGTCTAATAACGGCTGCAGTATGGTATAGTCGAGAATTATGTTATTTGTTACATGGTGTGTAAGTGACCTAATACGATATATATGGGGTTACTAAATTCCATATGGGATGAGAGCGAAGATAAAAAGATGATACGGGTTGCATAAGCCCGTATTTGTTTTTATTTTTATTACTCATGCTGCATGTTATTGTTCCCTTGCGAAAGTTGTTCAAAATTATCAGTTTTCAAGTTCAAGAAAAACATCGAACGCACACTCGGCACACGCTTCATAAAAATTTAGTTTCAAATATCTGATTTTTTGTAACCTAGCTGTCTTCTAAAAAGGTCTTTGTTGTATTATATGGGAACGTAAATACACTTTCCAACATTTCTTTTTTTTAACGTTTAAACGCGTGCGATAATTGCACATGGTATGTTCAGGGTGTTTCGTATAAAAAAAGAAAAAAAGAAATCATGATAATGTATTTTGATAATTACACATTTTCAATGTGCGCAGGAGTGTGAATTTTCCATCGTAAAAAGCATATACCATTTTTTTTGCACATGATACAATTTTTTAAACAATCTTTAAAGTCATAAGAAACCTCAAATTAAAAAAAAAATATGCATATGTTTTTTTATAAGTAAATGGATAGTTCCAGGAAGCAATTCACCGACATATTTTCCGTATGCATAGTGACCTGAGCGTGACCCTCCTCGTAAAAATCCGGTGATCGCAATACGCATGGATCTGCCATTAAAATAAACAATATATGATTATACATGTTAAACACGTGCTCAATACCCATGTTTTTTGTTTTTTTGTTTACTATAAGGTGACAATCGGTAAACTTCGGCTTCATAACACGGCATTTAATGAGCAGCCATATTTGTTAAATCATAACAGACAGAGAGAAAAAAAAATTGACGATTATACGATATATTTGCGTAAAAAATGATAAAATCGTGCACAGAGGACTAAGTTTACGATATATAAATGTATTGGTTCAAGAATTGGATAAACATTATTTTTCACCACTCACTCGTTTCATATGACTTTAATAAATAATCTTGTGCAATGTACACATCTTTTAGAAGCAAAACACGTGCAAAAAGCGAGATACTAAATACGCATATATAACGTATTTCGATGTTAATTTAATTGACTTTTAAATGTGGATTTTTTTATGTTTGTTCTTATGATTTTAATTTAAAATATCTAAAATAGCAAAAAAGCAATTGTCAAAATATGTAAAAAGAAAAATATGTGAACGAGAACCATCGAGTGTTATTTGTCTCCGGATTTGTAAATACTATGAGTAACACGATGTAAGTTCTACTAAAGGATCAGAAGCTTAACCTGTGGAATTTAAGCAGTATACGTGGTAAGATTTATTTGTCTTTCGGCAAAGATAAAGCCGATTGTTCTTTCGTTGGTTAATTGTATAATGTTTTTCGTGTCAGGGTCTTGCTTTAAGTTAGTTCAAAAGATGAAACAAACTTCCTAATTGATTCTGTGATTGTCGATAGGATTTTAAGAATCTGAAGAATGACTCTTACCATTACATAATAGTTATCAAAGGTACCAGGATTATTATCTAATACGCCAGACACGCGTTTCGTCTACATAAGACTCATCAGTGACGCTCAGATAAAAAATTAGACAGCAAAACAAATACAAAAAGTTGAAGAGCATCGAGCACCCAAATTCCACATACGGCTAAGGTAATCTATTCCTGGGATAAGAAAATCCTTAGTTTTTCGAACAATTCAAAGTTTTGTTACGAAATTTATAAAATTGATCATTAGCAAATAAAAACATAACTATATTGTATCTCCTTTTGAGGCGCGATGAATAGAGACACAGACACGTTAATTTTTATCTCTATAGAAGTCGCTCCTCACTATCCTACTACCTGTCGATACATTTATATTTGGCATTGCACAAGTCATGTCTTCTCTGACTGTTCATGACGTTAAAATACTAAATCCCGTGGATGTGTTTTAGTTGATTTTAGTCTCTGATGCATGATTTTTTATTATAAATTGTTTTTGACTTTTAACTCTCTGTCAGTAACTGCTAGTACTCTCAAATCGTATTTTCTTGTTAATTCGACCTGTTGATACTGTTTTAATGCTTTTTTGTTATTTCATATTAATATGGATCTTTTCTATATACCCGCTTTGATTATTTGGATTATCTTCTTATTTTCACTTCTTCTTACTACATTTGTATAAGCTTCAAGTTTTACCTGTATTATGAAAACCGTTTTTTTTCAAAAGTGATTATTTTCGAAGGTTTAATATTTCGCAGTGGTGTCTTGTCATGGCTTTGTTTGGACTTGTTTGATTGCTTTTTGGCCTTGAATGTTTGTCCCTAATATTTAATTAACTGTGCATTTGCTTTCAGATATCGCAAATCAAATTTATTCGTTCATAGTGTATTAATTTCAGTTTTTTGATTGAGTTAAGACTGCCAATTGATATTTTATCGTGTGTTTTTCTATGTTGTGATGTTATGCTTTTGTTTCAGAAGAAGGGAGAAGGTTTGGTACTATTAAAACGTATAATCCCGCTGCAAATGTTTGCACCTGTCCGAAGTCAGGAATCTGATGTACAGTAGTTGTCGTTTGTTTATGTAATTTATACGTGTTTCTCGTTTCTCGTTTTTTAATATAGATTAGACCGTTGGTTTTCCCGTTTGGATGGTTTTACACTAGTAATTGTGGTGCCCTTTATAGCTTGTTGTTCGGTGTGAGCCCAGGCTCCGTGTTGAAGGCCGTACATTGACCACCTTTACTTTTTTAAATTGTTATTTGGATGGAGAATTGTCTCATTGGCATTCACACCACATCTTCCTATATCTATATAATTGATATTCATGACAACACTGAAGTGCTGACTACTAGGCTGGTGATACCCTCGGGAACGAAACGTCCACCAGTAGTTGCATCACCCAGTGGTGTAAATAGTTATCAAAGGTAACAGGATTAGAATAAACATGTGAAGAATAAGGAGATTTGAAATAAGAAAATACTTTTGAAGAACATCTAGGTCTTAAATTTAACTGTTTAAACACTTATTATAAACAATATGTAGATCAATAGTTCAAAAAGTAGCTGTTCATAACTTATAATTTACAGAATAAGGATAGAATATCTAAAATCATACGGTTACTGAACCAGTTACATAAAAAAGCCATTTAAAATTCCTTCTAAAATATTTATGGGCGGAGTCATATCAGTAACATATGTGCAGTTCTTTTCAGAGTTTATGATCAAGAAACATTTTCCCACGAAATAAAATGAATAGATTAGTTTCTGTGCTTAGTCTATATTTAAATGTATTAGGTCTGTATTCAGAAAACAGGTCGAAAAAGAGAAAATAAAACATGACTACGACTAGAGACATATTATACAATACAATAACAAGAATGTGTCCATAGTACACGGATGCCCCACTCGCACTATCATTTTCTATGTTCAGTGGACCATGAAATTGGGGTCAAAACTATAATTTGGCATAAAAATTAGAAAGATCATATCATGGGGAACATGTGTACTAAGTTTCAAGTTGATTGGTCTTCAACTTCTTCAAAAACTACCTTGACCAAAAACTTTAACCTGAAGCGAACGGACGCACAGACGAACGGACGCACAGACGAACGGACGCACAGACGGACGAACGGACGCACAGACGAACGGAGGCACAGACCAGAAAACATAATGCCCCTCTACTATCGTAGTTGGGGCATAAAAAATCAAATTATATTCTGATTATGTCTATGCTACAATCAATGTAATGGGAAGGTACCATACAAGAATACAGCAGGTTGCAGAAACAAAACAATTGAAAATCACATAGGTCAAACATACATGTTTAAATATATATTTATATGTATCAACTCTTTAACCGTTGTTCACTATTTGCTTATGAAACATAGAATAACGCAAATTTAGCCCTAAGTGGTCTGACTATTAATTCAATCACTGTTTGGCGGAGAACATAATTTCGATCGTAAAATTTCGAAGAAGTCGCCATTATAATTTAGATCGTACAAGCGACATACTAGCACTCGAAACGAGAAAGCTATTATATTACGAGACAACAGAGGCGGTTAAGACAATTTTTTTAGAGATTTACTAGTATAATTATTAAAAAAGAACTAACAAGTGATTTTACATTTTAAAAAGTTTGTTGTTTATGAGTTTTGACATGTTAAGGATAAATACTCAACTTTAATAATTTTTTATACAAAATTATGAATGAAATGTACATCTGTTAAGTCAGCTGATTGTTAGGTGTTTTCATCAACGACAGGTGACAAGCGGAGAAGAAAATAGTTCATTCACAAAATAATATCAATGTGTTGTATAATTATAAAACACTTTCTCACAAATTTACATTTAAAACTTTAAAATGACCTTGTATCATTCATTGATAATATTTGTTTTAATTCATGAAATCAAATTGCTTTAAATTGTTTTTAGTTTAGATTTATAAATACAATTCTACGTATTATTAAGTCCGTACTTTAACCTATGATTGTTTAACTTTTTATGAATGGATACGCTATAAATTTATTACTTTGGGATTTCATAAGGCATATTTCGTTAATAGTGACAAACAAAAAGGTAAAACATGCTACACAGAAGAATAAGTGGCCAGTATGCTGGAGTATCTTATCGACAACATATTTGTTGAGTTTGGAGGTAGACTTTTCGAACAAATTGTCGGCATTCCTATGGGAACAAATTGTGCGCCTCTTCTTGCCGACCTCTTCTTATTTTCTTATTAATCGGAGTTCCTCCAGACACTTGTCAAAAACGACAGGATCAAAGAAGCCAGATTATTTAATTTCACTTTCAGATATATTGATGATGTTCTTTCCATAAACAATCCGAACTTTTCTGATTGGGTTCCATTAATATATCCCCAGAACTAGAGATTAAAGAAACAAAAGACACGGCTTCCTCTGCCTCATTTTTAGACTTATATATCGAATTTGACTTACACAGTCATCTCAGTACCAGAATCTATGACAAACGAGACGATTTTAATTTTGAAATTATAAATTTCCCCCACCTAAGTAGCAATATACCAACTTCACCTGCATATGGGATATATATTTCCCAACTTATTCGATATGCAAGAGATTGCAGCTCCTACTCAGACTTTGTAAAACGTCATCAGTGTCTGAGTAGAAAGTTGATGAACCAGGGATATGTCAAAGAACGTCTCGTACTTTTTCTAAAAAAGTTCATCGGAAGGTACCAAGACCTTGTTGATAAATATTCCGTATCCACTTCACAAATAATACACGATGGTCTTGATGTATAGATTCTGCGTACTGATGTTGTTTATCATCTTAACAACGTGTTTTATAGTTCTTTCATTTGTCTTTGTTCTATTATTAATATTACTTTTACTGTTGAATGGTTTTATGTGATATCCGTTTGACGTGGCTCGGTACTTATACATCTCGTCAATGTGTTTGTATTGTCTTTCATTTTTTTGGTGGCGTGTTTTGTATATGCGACTTTTTGTATTTCTTTGGTTCTTATAACATGACTCTGTACTTTAAAAGATCCCGTCAGTATGATCTTCTTCTATTTTATGTCATTATGATATATTTCTATTATGAATTACAAAATAAGTTGAACCATAAACGTCAAAATCATTCAATCGCGTAGTGGAATTAACTATTTGTGGATTCTTATAAATTTTATATATAACTTTTGGACTATTTTCAATCTCGGTCTATTTCTGAAATTTATTCTTACATACTTTTGATTTTTTAACCCTATATGCTCACATTGCCTATGTAAAATTTTAAATTGTTTGTATGCACATTGAACGACAAATCTATGTGACGTATAAAATTTTCTGACGTCAGACACACAAATCAAGGAATGTGTTTGTAGATAGAGGTTTTTGTGTTCTGTTAAATTGTCCTTTTAAAATTTGTATACGATGATGACTGATGTACCCATATTTTGACTATTTTATTTATTGTGTTTGTTTAGTTAACGCATCAATGTAAATATAACGGAATTTGATGAGACTGTCATAAAAGTGAGAGGGTTAGCGCTATAAAACCAGGTTTAATCCACCATTTTCTACATTTGAAAATGCCTGTACCAAGTCAGGAATATGACAGTTCTTGTCCATTCGTTTTTGATGCGTTTTGTTATTTGATTTTGCCATGTGATTATGGACTTTCCGAATTGATTTTCCTCTAAGTTCAGTATTTTTGTGATTTTACTTTTTGTATATATATTTACCGTGCGCTCATACTTTACATTTAAGGTGACGATGTACATGTTTACAATTGTAGATAAGTTAAATGCTTCCTTGTATAGTTTGATGGGGATGTGATTAGTTATCAAAGGTACCAGGATTATAATTTAGTACGCCAGACGCGCGTTTCGTCTACATAAGACTCGTCAGTGACGCTCATATCAAAATATTTATAAAGCCAAACAAGTACAAAGTTGAAGAGCATTGAGAATCCAAAATTCCAAAAAGTGAAGCCAAATACGGCTAAGGTAATCTATGCCTGGGATAAGAAAATCCTTAGTTTTTCGTAAAATTCAAAGTTTTGTTAACAGGAAATTTATGAAAATAACCGAAGAGTTGACCGCCTCTGCATTCACAGAAAAAAACATCCCGCTTATTCAATGCATTTCTTTAAGAAATCTCTACGTTTTTTGGTACATTCCGTCCAGAAGTCATTACCCATGATATGATTAAAATGGTAAATCAATTGTTACTGTATATGGCGAGCTTTTAAAATTGTTCTATTGCATGTATTTTGATTGAATGCTTATTGTTTGTTACGTGTTAAATGACAAATATACCATGTTTATACAGAACAATCAAAATTGTATAATGCGATCAAAGCGAAGGTTCATTTTCTTCAGCTCTGTATTTATATTATTGCAAAATTACACCCATAAGGGTCAAGTAATACAAACAAACAATTATACATTTTAAATACAATGCAATACAATACAATAATTATAGATTGATGTATAAAACACAATCATGAGCTTGTCTGACATGGGTCTGATCCCCTCAGTTCTAAAGACTGCTTAATAAATAAGAGACAACAGTATCCTCCCCGATGTTCACTTTTTGTTTTTGTTGTTGTTCAGAATAGGCAAATTTTGGTTTTGGGCCGTTATCAATTTTCCTAAACAATTGCTGATATCAAGTCTATCCGACGAAGGTTGTTAAAAAAACCCAACCCACCTGCCATGCACACTGATACTAACAGTGTCGAAACAATATTTAAAGCTAACAGTTATACATTTGTTTATAATGATCACATCCTTCTTTGAAGAACAGGAGAAGATAGTTTAGTACATAAAGAATTTCAATTACTAGTGTCAACATGATGGCACATGAAAATTATCTGTTGGCACAAACGCTGACCCGTGTCACAGTGACAACTCCCGTTATGTACTTTACTGAAGATACAGGTAAGGTCACAGTTCGATATTGATCTGTTTCAACTTTTCAATTATCAATAATCACAAAATATAAGGATTGAATATAATATTTTAATGATAATGCATATTATTAGTAATTTCTTTTATCATTTCAAGATAGAGAGCGTTTTTATATCGTTCATATTTATTCACATTAACTATAAAAAGAACAATTTACTGCAAACATTTCCGATTATATATTCATTAAAGGGATGGTAACACATGTTAGGGTAGTAAATTTCACGATATTCTCACGAGAATTTCAAAGGTGAAAGTGATGTTTTATATTGACAATTTAACGTCCCATCGGATTTGTTTGTATTGATGTAAGGTTTTATAGTTATTCAATCATTGCGTGTGGTCACTGGTTTTGCACTGATATTCATTTTCCCCCAAATCTTAATGAGTGAGAAATAGTTTTTTTTATGCATTCAAATCCTGCACAAATTTAATTTTGGGATTCGTAAGTTCATGTTTTTGTTTCCTTTTTATAAAATTGTTTTATGAAGTCTACTTCAAAGTGCACCTGTCAATTTACATGTATTACGACTGGTAGGATGGTATAGTTTTAAACCAGCAGCCTAATTAAATACGTTGAGTCTGTTCTCAATAACTGAAAACTCTTCCAAGACGTTATTATAATAATTGTTTTATATGTACGTATAGTCTTGTCTATTATTCCGAACTCAAGCGGTAGAATGGATATATAAAAAAAATCTCCGATCCGGACAGTAAAACCCTTGCTACCCTTCCAGCAGCACATGCATACGGTGTATATATCTCCCAATTGATACGATATTCCCGTGCTTGCATTTCCTATCATGATTTTCTTGATAGAGGGTTGTTGCTCACAAGGAAGCTATTAAATCAAGAGTTCCAAATGATGAAGTTGAAATCATCTCTTCGTAAATTTTACGGACGCCATCACGAGTTGGTTGACCGTTATGGAATAACCGTTTCACAAATGATATCGGATATGTTCCTTACGTCGTAACTACAATCCCTTTCCCTCTCATAAATGTGAACTACCGAATAAGACTATTTACACGATTTGATATCTCATAAGCAACACGACGGGTGTCACATGTGGAGTAGGATCTGCTTAACCTTCCGGAGCACCTGAGATCACCCTTGTTTTTGGTGTGGTTCGTGTTGTTTATTCTTTAGTTTTCTATGTTGTGTCATGTGTACTTAGTCTATTGTTTGTCTGTGTGTCCTTTTCATTTTTATCCATGGCGTTGTCAGTTTATTTTCGATTTATGAGTTTGACTGTCCCTAGTATCTGGTATCTTTCGGTCCCTCTTTGGTAAGACTGTTGCTGCAAAAGTTTCGCTGTACGGAATGTACAAATACACAGCCACGTCCAGTCTGAATGGGGTCATTATATACAATCCCTCATGAAGAGAAAGAGAGTGGGTATAAAACCACGCTGCCTGATTGTTAAAGAACCATATCATAATTATCTACCGTAAATGGGGTATGTTGCAAGACAAAATTTGTTTCCGATTTCCTTTCATAATCTCCAGGGGCTTGGTTCTCGAAAGTATCATAATATATGTCGTCAGATTTTTCTTAGGACATTTTAATGATCATCTTATGACATATATATGATATGTCATAGGAGGGTAATCAAAGGTGTCGTAAGATAGTCATAGCTATGATGCTCTTATGACTGTCATAAGTGAACATTATTTTCTATTATTTTAAATAATGATTAAAAAATGATTAAAAATAAATATAAAAATGTAAAATATGAACTATTTAATTATTACCACTCTTAATATTTACGAATATATAATTTTTTCTCTCATTATAATGAACATGCAATTTCATACAAAAAGGAATTTAAATATGAGATGATAATTTGTTTAAATTGTGTTTGTTATATATAATAAATCTTGAACGTCGCGTTCTTTTACTGTCATACGTGCATTGTTATTTAGTTGTGAATACTTTTAAGATTCGGTACTTCGAGTACCCGCTTAACGAAATGTCCGTTCAAATGCATTAATATAGTACTATACTTGGAAAGAAATAATATGTATACTTATTATACAAAACCTTGAGTTAGAAAAGAATTCCAAATTGTATGTCGCAGGAGATTCAAATTTTAATTCACGTAGTATAGAATAATAAAACCTTTACTATTTAGCTAAATGAGAAACACAATAAATATTTTATTGCAATTAACATGAAATTATACAAGTAATTAAAATTTTAGTTGACCATTCCTAAGTCATGCCGCGAAAGATCTTAAGTTTACGACAAAAGTTATGACAAATCGTAACTTAGAACACTTTCGAAAACATATATTACGACTATGACATATCCTAAGGCCATCATAAGACATGTCTTAGTCTTAAAATACCTTCGAAAACCAGGCCCTTGAATTATACCATCATTGGGAACTTTGAATCCCAAACATGGTTAATGCAGGAATGTACAAATACCTGAACGCATGAGGCATTTAGAAATTCTCCGACCTTCATCCAAATCGGGCTACCTTATATAATCTACCTATTTTATTAATTAATTTTAGTTCTTAATATGAATCAACTAATTGTCACTATAAACATTAATAAATCAATATATTAATCCATAAAGACATAAAAAAAAACAACAACGGAGGTGACCTCAGGTGTTTCGATCCGGTTCCACGTATGGAACATGTTGTATTGCTTATGTTCGTACAAAACCGTTAATATTTATTATTCGGTAAGTCACTTTAAAACTTGTCCGACTTAATCTTTAATCTGCAATAGAACCCCTTTTTGCATTAAGAAAACCAGTTTTGTTTCATATGTGTAAATAAAATTTCGACTAAAATGAATCATTGAAATCAAGAAATATACCTATGATTGACTTGAAAGAAACTATGGGGAAAGGGAGATAATCCCATTAAATTTTGTTTGCCTGCTTTCGTTAGCATACAGTTACCTCACATTAAGAGTATATTGCATTGTGCATTGAATAGGTGATGTCAATTGGGTCAATATAAAAGAATTAGATTGAAAGTTTTAGCAGCCAAATGAAAAATATAATATAAAATTGGCTTCCATGAAATTTTCAACGTGTTGTTGTAAAATATGTATGGAAACGTACTGAAAAAAAATGTTATAATGCATGCGGGAAAAATATCTCAAGAAAATTTTGCGGGAAATATGAATGGCTTCCCAAATCCAATCTATTAGTAAAATAGAATTATTACTGAATAGTGTCCACCATGTATTTCACTATTATTAGAATAGTAGAATAGAATGATATACAAATGGATGAAAATTATTTATACATGTAACTTTTATATACAAATAAATACAGACCCTACCATTAGTATCTTGATATGACTCTGAAATGAAATAAAAGCACAGATGGATTGTCCTTGGATAAACTTGTTTTATTCACGAAGGTGTAACTTAATAGACGGCTGCAGTATGGTAACAAAAGATATTGCAAAAAAACATTATATACGGGTTGCATAAGACCGTATTTGTCTTTTATTTTATTGCTCATGTTGAATGTTATTGATGCTAATGTTCCCATGAGAAAATTGTTCAAGATTAGCAGCTTTCAGGTCAAGCAAAACATTGAACGCACACTCGGCACAAGCTTTTTTAACATTTAGTTTGTAATATCTGATTTATAGTAACCTTACTCTTTTCTCAACAAAAAGGTCTTTGTCGTATTATATGGGAACGTAAATACATTGTCCAATATTTCTTTTTTTCAGCGTATAAGCGCGTGCAATAATTGCACATGATATGTTCAGGTTGTTACATATGAAAAAAAAAAGAAACCATAATATTTTATTTTACTAATAACACCTTTTGAATGAACGCAGAAGTGTGAATTTACAAATAATGACCATTCTAATGCAACAACGTTTGTAACGTTCATTTTGATCGGATAACGTCACTTTTTTACATGGCATCAATTGACATTTGATGCTATGGGACGTACGCGCAAGCGCAGACGGCATATGACAGATTTTAATTACATGTTTTAACGTTGTTTTCTGTCAGTTTCATTAGAATGGAGATAACAATATTGTATTTTAAGCTCCGACGGCATCAATTGGGGATTTGATGGTCGCAAATACCCGTTTACTGTCTCCGCTAACGCGTCGCCAGTAAACTTAATATGCGACCATCAAATCCCCAATTGATGCCGTCGGAGCTAAAAATACAATACAGTTATCTCCTAATTTTAAAGTTGGTAAGATCAATTTCCAATCGTCAAATGCATGATATACTTATTTTGTGCACCAGATATATCATATACATTTCTTTAACAATCTTTAATAAATAAACTTGTGCCTTATACATATCTTTTAGAAGCATAAGACGTTCTAAAAGGAATGTATAAAGTATTTCGATATTTATTTAATATATTTTGAAATGTTAATTTTTTTAATGTATATTCTTATCATTTTAACAATCTAAAATAGCAAAAAAATACGCAGTTGTCAAAATATGTAAAAAAATAAATATGTAAACGAGAACAATCGAGTGATATTTATCTCCCGATTTGTAAATATTATGAATAACACAATGTAAGTTCCACTAAAGGATCAGAAGCTAGAACTATGGAGTTTTAGCAGTACGTGGTAAGATTTATTTGTCTTTTGCAGATTTTTCTTCCATCGGTTAATTGTATAATGTTTTTCGTGCTCAGGGTCTAAGTAATCTTGCTTTAAGTTAGTGCAGAAGATGAAACCAATTTCTTATTGATTCTGTGATTGTCGATAGGATTTTAAGAAGTTGAGAATGTCTCTTACCATTACATAAAACATGTGAAGAATAAGGGGAGTTGAAATAAGAAAATACTTTTGAAGAACATCTAGGTCTTAAATTTAACTGTTAAAACACTTATTATAAACAATATGTTGATCAATATCTTCAAAAAGAAGCTGTTCGTAACTTATAATTTACAGAATAAGGATAGAATATCTAAAATCATACGGTTACAAAATCAGTCACATAAAAAAGCCATTTCAAATTCCTTCTAAAATTTTTATGGGCGGGGTCATATCAGTAACATATGTGCTGTTCTTTTTATGGTTTATGACAAAGAAATATTTTCCCACGAAATAAAATAAATAGATTATTTGCTGTGCTTAGTCTATATTTAAATGTATAAGGTCTGTATTCCGGAAACAGGTCGAAAAAGAGAAAATAAAACATGACTACGACAAGAGACATATAGTTCAATACAATAAACATTCAAATTATATTCTGATTATGTCTATGCTACGATCTATGTAACGGGATAGTACAATACAAAACTACAACAGGTTGCATGAACAAAAACATTTCAAAATCACATGGGTCAAACATACATGTAGATTTAAATTTATATCTATATATATATATCAACTATTTAACCGTTGTTCATTATTTGCTTATGATACATAGTATAACGCAAGATTAGCCCTAAGTGGTCTGACTATTCATTCAATCACTGTTTGGCGGAGAACATAATTTCGATCGTAAAATTTCGATGAAGTCGCCATTATAATTTCGATCGTACAAGCGACATACTAGCACTTGAAAAGAGAAAGCTATTACCTTACGAAACAACAAAGGCGGTTAAAACAATTATTGGAGGGATGATAGAAAAATGATTATAATACATAAAACAAAAAATTCATTTCACAATTTTAAAAGTTTGTTTTTGATGAGTTTTGATATGTTAAGGATAAATACTCAAGTTTAATAAATTTTCTTACAAAATTATGAATGAAATGGACATCTGTTAAGTCAGCTGATTGTTAGGTGTTTTCATCTACGACAGGTGACAAGCAGAGAAGAAAATAATTCATTCACAAAATAATATCAATGTGTTGTATAATTATAAAACACTTTTTTACAAATTTACATTTAAAACTTTAAAATGACCTTTTATCATTTAACTGATAAGAATTTTTTTTTTATTTATAAGATCGAATGAACATGCATGTTTATAAACTTTAAAAAAAACATTTACTAATACAACTCTGCTTCTTATTTGTACTTCAGTACCTTTTATTTACTGTTTATAAAACAATAATACAATTCTTTAATATATAGTTTATAAAGAATGTTTATGAAGCGGACGTGGTAGAAGACCAATTTACGTGACTGAAAGTAAGTATAGGACACTGTAAACGCACGATCAGTAGAACATTTTTTTCCGATTATAAATCATCAGCAGAAATAGCTTAGAAACAAACAGATCCCTAGACCAGACCCAAATATTTTAATCACACGCTATATGAATCTGTTACAATAAGCAGACAGTTTTTATTTCATTTACAGACTTCTTTTCTGAAAGATCAAATAGTTTTTTTCATGAAACTTTTTACAATCCATTTTCTTATAGAGCATGCTGTTATTGGACTGTCGTTTGTTGGTGTGCTTTATAGGGTTTTCTAGTATCTCGTGTTCTCTATAGATTATACAGTTGGTATTCCTATTTGTTTTACATTAGTCATTTGGTCCCTTTAAAGCTTGCTGTTCGGTGTTGAAGGCCGTACTTTGACCTATGATGGTTAGGTTTTTTTTTTTTATAAATTGTTACTTGGAAGAAGAGTTGTCGCATTGGCCCTCATACCACATTTTCTTATTTATAGTATATACATATCAATCGAAAGCTATTTCTTCATTTAAAACGACGATGTACATGATTATAATTGTACATAAGTTAAATGCTTCATAGTATAGGTTAATGGAGATGTAATCGCGTTGATCGAAGTAAGTTTGAATAATAAAATATAGGTAACTATACAAATAAAATAAAAAAGACGCCAAGAGAGATCGTGTACGAGTTAAATCTCGTTTTCGTTCGTTTTTTGGGGAAGTGTAGAAAAAACATCTGAAATCCCAATGTAAATATATTTGTAATGCATTAAAAGTACCGATCTTGTATTCAAGATTGATTAGAAAATAAATTTATATGATATGAAATAACATATATAAATATATATATTGATATACTGTCCACCCATGCATAATAGTGGTCGTTAATAAGCTAAATAATATCCTGTGTATTGCTTGTGGATTAAAGTGACTTTCTCGACATATTCCACATGACGAGCAGAAATTTGAAAAGGATGCGCGGTCTAAAAACTAAACAAAATTAGGCATGGAATCTGAACAAAAACCTGGAATTTCAACCATAAATCTAGCTCTGAAAGGAGTGGGGCACCCCGCTTCCCTAATCTACCTCTGCATTCACACCAAAAAATGAAGCACTAATTCAATACATTTCTCTAAAAAATCGTCCAAAAGCCATTACCCATGATTGAAATAATTCATTTAATTATGACTGTATATGGTGCGTTTTCAAAACTTGTTATATTTCATATATTTTGATTGATAAATTGATGTTTGTTAAAAAATGTCAAATGACAATATAACTTGGTTATTTAGAAACGATTTCTTTTTTGTTGTTGTTCAACATAAATGAATTTTGGTTTTCGTGCCACTATTAGTTTCCTCAACAACTGCTTATATCTGAAGGTTGTTAAAAAAACTGATACTAACAATGTCGAAACAACATTTACAGCTAACAGTTTACATTTGTTCATAATGATCACATCCTTCTTTGAAGTATAGAGGAAGAGATGATTGGTAAGTTCAGAAAGGTCGCCATGAAGATGAATTAATACTTCTATTACTTGTGTCATATGATGGCACGTGAACATTATCTGTTGGCACATACGCTGACACGTGTCACAGTGACAACTCCCGTTATGTGCTTTATTGAAGATACAGGTAAGGTCACCTGTTTTGGTATTGATCCATTCAACTTTTAAATATCAATAATTAGAAAATATAAGGGTTGAATATATTTATTTAATGATAAAGCATATTATTGGTAATATCTTTTATCATTTCAAGATACAGAGAGTTCTAATATCTTTCATATTTATTCATACTAACTAAATATAGAATAATTTACTGCAAACATTTCCGATTATATATTCATTAAAGGTGTGGTAACATATGTTAGGATAGTAAATTTGACGATATTCTCACGAGAATTTCAAAGATGAAAACGATGTTCAAAATTGACAATTTAACGTCCTATCGGAGTTGTTTGTATTAATTAAGGTTTTATAGTTATTCAATCGTGGTATGTCACTGGTTTGGCACATATATTTTTTTCCCTAAGTTATAATGAGTGTAAAATTTTAAAATGCATTCCAATCCGATAAGAAATTTATTTTTGGATTCATGGTTTTGTTTCCTTTTTATAATGTTGATTTATGAAGTCTTCTTCAAAGTGCACCTTTCAATATGCATGTATTACGACGGGTAGGATGATATAGTTTTAACCAGCAGCCTCATTTCATACGTTTAGTGTGCTCTCAATAACTTAAAGCTCTCCAAGACGTTATTATTATAATTGTTTTATATGTACGTATGTTCTTATGTTCTTGTTTATTTAGAAATTCTGAAGCCAAATGATAAATAAGTATATCAAAATGGGTATCTGGACATCTCCTGTCCCGACAGTAAAACTCTTGCTAATTGTGCCATCAGTTTAGCTGTACGGGATGTAGAAATACACACCCACATCTAGTTGGAATCATGGCACCCGATTAAATCCGATGCCTCACAAGAAAAAGACAGGGACAAAACCGCGCTAACTGCACGTTTAAGAACCGTAGCATAAGTTTCCCTTTAAGTGGTATGTTGTAAGACTAAATTTGATTCCGATATCCTTATATTTTCTCCAGTATTACATATCATCAGGAACGCATTGCCAACCAGGGAAAATACAAATACCTGAACGTATGATGCATTTAGACAATTCCTGCGCTTCATCCAAAGCAGGCAACCGTATATAATCTACTTATTTTATTGATTGCTTTAAGTTCTGAATATAAATGAAGTAATTGTCACTATATACATTAACCCGGAATATATGATCCTATAAATATAAAAGTCTCCCCTTGTTTATATGCATGTGTTCTTTTTGCATGTTCTTCTTTGTACCGCTTGATATTCCGCTGGTCGAGTGTAAAAGGGAGATTTCAGCGCCCTAACACGAATTTAACCCGTCATAAACATACATGTCGCACAACAAGAACATATGCTAACTTTTACTTCAAATGTTTATTTTTCTTTATTTTGAGGGTTTGGTGTCGATATCAGATACTAGTATTGTATAGGCATTGCAGTTTTCCTTTCATATACTGTTTGTTCAGTTGTTAAACATTTTCATCTCATCTTGGAATAAAAGCGATAAAACCCAAAACGGGACATTAAATGCACATTATAATATGGAATGTTGAAATTTCTTTATGTTTTGATATATTTTTCTGATGGGAAAACAAAGACAGGAACGATTCTAATAAGCAGGAAGTAAATGTATTGGACACTAATTATAGGAGTGGCAGCATATATCAAAGTGATAGTCAAACTCATAAGTAAAAAACTTAAAGAATAGCATAAAACAAAAAAATGACAAAAAGACAAATAACTGTTTACAAAACACTAGATAGAAAAGTAAAAAGACACATGAAACCGGAGGTTACCTCGTGTGTTTCGATCCTGTTCAACATATGGCACCTGTTATATGGCTCATATTTGTATACAACCTGTTTAAAATATTTCTTATTCGGTAATATTTGTTAATTAAAAGTTTAAAGATCATTTGTTAATTGTTTTATACAAAAATGATTCGATGATTCGACTGAATCTATAATCTGCAATAAAACCCCATTTTTGCATAAAGAAAAACATTTTTTTTCATATTTGGAGATAATATTTCGAATACAATTAATCATCGAAGTGAAAACAATATCCATACGAAACTTGAAAGAAACTATGAGGAAAGGGAGATAATCCCAGTAAAATTTATTTGCTTACTTTCGTAAGCATACAGTTACTGCAAATTGAGAGTACATCGCATTTTGCATTCGATGGTATGCCAATTGGGTCAACATAAAAGAATTAAATGGATAATTTCATCAGCTAAATGTTTGATAAATATGGAACATACAATTAGCTACTATGAACTTTTCAACGTGTTGCTGTTAAAATATATATGCACACATACAGAAAAATTATTATAATGCATGCGGAAAAAAATATATCTCAAGAAAGTTTTGCAGGAAATATGAATGTCTTCCCGAATCCAATCTATTAGAAAAATATATTATTACATGCACTTGCACTACACTACTATTAGAATAGTAAAATAGAATGATATACCAATGGATGAAAATTATATATACATGTAACTTTTGTATACAAATAATTATATAAAATATATAACAACAAACCAGAGCATACTGGTTTGTATCACTACGATCTAAAAATTATAACAGTGAGGTGGAATTCCCTATCATTTATTCATCATATTCGAACGATCTTGTCTCATAAAAAAAATATATCTCTACCGTAACCTCACTTTTATGTACTAGTATATAGATGTGCTTTTTTTCTGAGACACGTGGTTGTAAACAACCAAAAGAACTTGCAGATATCCGATGTTCAGTGCTTTAGAACAGTAGTGATTATATCTTGTCGGGCGATATAACCATAATTCCACTTATCCTCACTGTGAAAAAAAGATGACACAGAAGAGTTATTGGAATAAAAATAAACTTTTTCTAAATCGAAAAAGGCAGATAACATCATTTATAAAAGAAACAATATTTTACATAAATTAATGAATCGCTTGAATGAAACTATAAGATAAAACAAAAAAAGATAACAATTATATCTAATTTGCATAAACAACTCGTGACACCTTGGAGACATATGAAGATAATATTTCTTCTAAATCACAGGCGTGTAAAAGATAGTAATTAAATACATAAAATACACTATAGCGTAAACTGTGTCGTGTGTCAAACTTTGTATAAGTGAACCAATAAAAAGGCGTCACAATTAAATATCAGTTACAGAAACCTCTTCTAAGAAGTCCATTTAGTGTTTGGTCTCTTGACATTAAAAATCATTTGTTTCATATATTCAAATATAACCATAAAGAGCATACACGTGTGAGTGTGTGTTTGTGTTTGTTCCCTTTTTAGCTCACCTTTCCTAAAAGGAAACGTGAGCTTTTCTCATCACTTGGCGTCCGTCGTCGTCGTCGTCGTCGTCTGTCGTCGTTAACAATTTTTCAAACATCTTCTCCTCTGAAACTACTGAATGGATTTGGATGAAACTTAGCATGATTGTTCCTTAGATTATCCTGCACAAAGTTTGTGCTTCGATTTTTGATCCGTCAAAAAACATGGCCGCCGTTACTTAAAATAGAACATAGGGTCAAATGCAGTTTTTGGCTTATATCTCAAAAACGAAAGCATTTAGAGCAAATCTGACATGGGATAAAAAATTTCATTAGGTCAAGATCTATCAGCCCTGAAAAGTGCTCCACAAAACCTCTTTCTAAATTATTAACATCTATTTTATCAGCAATCAAAGACGGGCTTCAAAGTTATTGTGAAACTGCTTATTCTAGAGGTGGCGTGAATCAGATGTGGATACTTAAAAATTCCAAAGATCTTTTAGATTATATACAATCTAACTCTCTTTCAACTTGTAACAGTATTCAAACATTTGACTTTTCCACTCTTTACACTAGTATTCCACATTCCAAACTAAAAGACAAATTGAAAGAGTTGGTATTACTTTGCTTCATAAAAAAGAATGGCCAACGTAGATACAAGTATCTTGTCTTAGGGAGGGATAAATCCTACTTTGTAAAGAATCACTCTGATTCAAACAAAAAATTCTCTGAAACTGATATTATCAAGATGCTTGATTTCTTGATTGACAACATATTTGTTACGTTCGGAGGACGTGTTTTTCAACAGACTGTCGGCATTCCAATGGGAACAAACTGCGCCCCTCTACTTGCCGACTTGTTTCTTTATTATTATGAGGCTGACTTCATGCAGGAACTTCTTAGGAAGAAAGATAAGAAGTTAGCAATATCCTTTAACTCTACTTTCCGCTATATAGATGATGTTCTTTCACTAAACAATTCAAAATTTGGTGACTATGTGGAACGAATCTATCCCATCGAACTAGAGATAAAGGATACTACAGATACAGTTAAGTCGGCTTCATATCTTGACTAACATCTAGAAATTGACAATGAGGGTCGGTTGAAAACAAAACTTTACGACAAAAGAGATGATTTCAGCTTTCCAATTGTGAACTTTTCATTTCTAAGTAGCAACATTCCGGCAGCACCTGCATACGGGGTATATATCTCCCAATTGATACGATATTCCCGTGCTTGCATTTCCTATCATGATTTTCTTGATAGAGGGTTGCTGCTTACAAGGAAGCTATTAAACCAAGAGTTCCAAATGGTGAAGTTGAAATCATCCCTTCGTAAATTTTACGGACGCCATCACGAGTTGGTTGACCGTTATGGAATAACCATTTCACAAATGATATCGGATATGTTCCTTACGTCGTAACTACAATCCCCTTCCCTTTCATGAATGTGACCTACCGAATTAGACTATTTACCGGATTTGTCATCACATAAGCAACACGACGGGTGCCACATGTGGAGCAGGATCTGCTTACCCTTTCGGAGCACCTGAGATCACCCCTAGTTTTTGGAGGGGTTCGTGTTGTTTATTCTTTAGTTTTCTATGTTGTGTCATGTGTACTATTGTTTTTCTGTTTGTCTTTTTCATTTTTAGCCATGGCGTTGTCAGTTTGTTTTAGATTTATGAGTTTGACTATCCCTTTGGTATCTTCCGTCCCTCTTTTATTACCACTGGGTCGATGTCTCTGCTGGTGGACATTTTGTCCCCGAGGACATCATCCGCCCAGTAGCAAAACTACAATTGCATGAACTTACGAAGATCAAACAGGAAACTGGCTCGGACGTCGCCCAGTATAAAAAGGTCCGAAACAGACGTCACCATGGACACGGTGTCGTCTGATATGGCAGGTGTCCCCTCATCACCAGACATGACTAATATCTCAAACACGACTCATTCAGATCATCGTCCTAGTGACAATAGCAATATTACACATATACAGCCATGTTCAGTTCTCCTTAAAGACATTTTGAATTTTGATGACACAGTACAACACTGTCGCATTTCAAAATGTGAGACTCAAGGCTGCAAAACTTGTGCTATTTTAATTACAGATGCTGAATTCACTAGCAATTTGACCAAGAAGTCATATTTTACCAGAAGTTACGATGATCTGAATTGTAAATCGATAAATGTCGTCTACGGATTAGAGTGCAACCTTTGCGGATTGGTATACGTCGGTGAAACGAAAGGAAGGCTAAACAAACGTATGTGCGGTCATAGATCAGACATTAACCTCAATGCTAACGACATTCTTTACCAGCATTTCAATCAGCCCGATCATTCCATCGTTTCTATGACAGTTCGCATTATCGAAAAGATATACCATAGCTCTAACAATCATAATCTTTCAACGACTCTCCGTAGACAAAAAGAAGACTACTGGATTAGACAATTGGTAACTGCAACACCTTATGGCTGCAATGACAAAATTGATGGTATAGGTATTCTATCTAGTCCTTCGTGTAACTCGGTGAATGTGATGAATATTTTCAACTCGACTCCTCGACGTAGACGCAGTCATGGTCATCGTCATTATACATCACCTTCTCTGCATGATGTCTCTACTAATGACTTGCTGCAATTCATACAAAAGCCGTTAGGTATTCATCACATTCGAAAGAAACTTTATTCATTACCTCTTTCAAAACTTCATTCTCTGTTCAATTTATGTTTGGAATCCACTGTTACAAACCCTCATTCAAACCAATACAAACTTCAAGCTATAATTTCGGATATTGCAAAAGAGGGACAAAAGATACCAAAGGGACAGTCAAACTCGTAAATCTAAAACAAACTGACAACGTCATAGCTAAAAATGAAAAAGACAAACAGAAAAACAATAGTACACATGACACAACATAGAAAACTAAAGAATAAACAACACGAACCCCACCAAAAACTAGGGGTGATCTCAGGTGCTCCGGAAGGGTAAGCAGATCCTGCTCCACATGGGGTACCCGTCGTGTTGCTTATGTGATTACAAATCCGGTAAATAGTCTAATTCGGTAGGTCAAATTCATGAAAGTGAAGGGGATTGTAGTTACGACGTAAGGAACATATCCGATATCATTTGTGAAACGGTTATTCCATAACGGTCAACCAACTCGTGATGGCGTCCGTAAAATTTACGAAGGGATGATTTCAACTTCACCATTTGGAACTCTTGGTTTAATAGCTTCCTTGTGAGCAGTAACCCTCTATCAAGAAAATCATGATAGGAAATGCAAGCACGGGAATATCGTATCAATTGGGAGATATATACCCCGTGTGCAGGTGCTGCTGGAATGTTGCTATTTAGAAATGGAAAGTTCACAATTGGAAAGCTGAAATCATCTCTTTTGTCGTAAAGTTTTGTCTTCAACCGAGCCTCATTGTCAATTTCTAGATGTAAGTCAAGATATGAAGCCGACTTAACTGTATCTGTAGTATCCTTTATCTCCAATTCGATGGGATAGATGCGATCCACATAGTCACCAAATTTTGAATTGTTTAGTGAAAGAACGTCATCTATATAGCGGAAAGTAGAGTTAAAGGATATTGCTAACTTCTTATCTTTCTTCCTAAGAAGTTCCTGCATGAAGTCAGCCTCATAATAATAAAGAAACAAGTCAGCAAGTAGAGGGGCACAGTTTGTTCCCATTGTTATGCCGACAGTCTGTTGAAAAACACGTCCTCCGAACGTAACAAATATGTTGTCAATCAAGAAATCAAGCATCTTGATAATATCAGTTTCAGAGAATTTTTTGTTTGAATCAGAGTGATTCTTTACAAAGTAGGATTTATCCCTCCCTAAGACAAGATACTTGTATCTACGTTGGCCATTCTTTTTTATGAAGCAAAGTAATACCAACTCTTTTAATTTGTCTTTTAGTTTGGAATGTGGAATACTTGTGTAAAGAGTGGAAAAGTCAAATGTTTGAATACTGTTACAAGATGAAAGAGAGTTAGATTGTATGTACTCTAAAAGATCTTTGGAATTTTTAAGTATCCACATCTGATTCACGCCACCTCTAGAATAGGCAGTTTCACAATAACTTTGAAGCCCGTCTTTGATTGCTGATAAAATGGATGTTAATAATTTAGAAAGGGGTTTCGTGGAGCACTTGGAAGACCCAGCAATATACCGTTGTTTGTAAGGACACTTATGTAGTTTAGGTATCCAATACAGTGACGGAAGATCCAGTTCTTCATCTTTGGTTGAAATACCAAAGGAACAAAGAACAGACCTATGATTATCCAGGATTTCCTCTTTGGTAAGTGTCGTGAGGGTATATGTTGGGTTTCCAAGTGAATTGTCTATACCTAATTCGTTTATCAAGCAATTAATGTAATGACTTTTTCAGATAAAAACGATGTTATTTGGGGCTTTGTCTGCGGGGACAACAACATATTCATCAAGTCACAGACTTTTCAAGCCAGTTCGCATTGGAAAAGATGAAAAAGAGAAAAGATCTTTTCTAAGTCTTTCCTTTGCCAACAAAGGTCTCGATGGCGTCAACCTAGGCAATATCCTTAATCATAAATTAGTTCAATCGAAAATACCTCCTTATTTCAAAGACCAGTCTGTACCAATAATTTCTTATACCTATACCAAACCTATTGCAACTAAAATTTTCAAATACAAACGTGTTTTGCAGGATCTCGATATTGACGACTTCAAGTCTAAACCTCCTGATTGCACTTGTGCTAGTTCCCAATTCACATATAATCCTGCTGGCCACGTTATTACCGGTGTCCTTAACATTGTTAATAACACTTCTCTACGAAATGTGTTATCGAAAGGTCCGAAATATCGTGAGCCTAAATCCATCAATTGGAAATACAACTTTAAAATTTTGATGGATTCAGTCGAGGATTATGCCAGGCAATGGGCTAAGCGCGAGAAGGAAGACGTAGACACTCTTTCCGAATGGATTAAGGCAGTGAGGTCGTTGATACAAATCAGAATTAAGAAACTGAATGGGTCCATCAATGCCCATGCTACGTCAATCTTTAAAGACCCAAATGTTGCAAAAGACCTATCCGACCATACAAATATGTTGTTGTCCCCGCTGATAAAGCCCCAAATAACATCGTTTTTGTGTGTAAAAGTCATTACATCAACTGCTTGATAAACGAATTAGGTATTGACAATTCACTTGGAAACTCAACATATACCCTCACGACACTTACCAAAGAGGAAATCCTGGATAATCATAGGTCTGTTCTATGTTCCTTCGGAATTTCAACCAAAGATGAAGAACTGGATCTTCCATCACTGTATTGGATACCTAAACTACATAAGTGTCCTTACAAACAACGGTATATTGCTGGGTCTTCCAAGTGCTCCACGAAACCTCTTTCTAAATTATTAACATCTATTTTATCAGCAATCAAAGACGGGCTTCAAAGTTATTGTGAAACTGCCTATTCTAGAGCTGGCGTGAATCAGATGTGGATACTTAAAAATTCCAAAGATCTTTTAGAGTATATACAATCTAACTCTCTTTCATCTTGTAACAGTATTCAAACATTTGACTTTTCCACTCTTTACACTAGTATTCTACATTCCAAACTAAATGACAAATTGAAAGAGTTGGTATTACTTTGCTTCATAAAAAAGAATGGCCAACGTAGATACAAGTATCTTGTCTTAGGGAGGGATAAATCCTACTTTGTAAAGAATCACTCTGATTCAAACAAAAAATTCTCTGAAACTGATATTATCAAGATGCTTGATTTCTTGATTGACAACATATTTGTTACGTTCGGAGGACGTGTTTTTCAACAGACTGTCGGCATTCCAACGGGAACAAACGGCGCCCCTCTACTTGTCGACTTGTTTCTTTATTATTATGAGGCTGACTTCATGCAGGAACTTCTTAGGAAGAAAGATAAGAAGTTAGCAATATCCTTTAACTCTACTTTCCGCTATATAGATGATGTTCTTTCACTAAACAATTCAAAATTTGGTGACTATGTGGAACGAATCTATCCCATCGAACTAGAGATAAAGGATACTACAGATACAGTTAAGTCGGCTTCATATCTTGACTTACATCTAGAAATTGACAATGAGGGTCGGTTGAAAACAAAACTTTACGACAAAAGAGATGATTTCAGCTTTCCAATTGTGAACTTTCCATTTCTAAGTAGCAACATTCCGGCAGCACCTGCATACGGGGTATATATCTCCCAATTGATACGATATTCCCGTGCTTGCATTTCCTATCATGATTTTCTTGATAGAGGGTTGCTGCTTACAAGGAAGCTATTAAACCAAGAGTTCCAAATGGTGAAGTTGAAATCATCCCTTCGTAAATTTTACGGACGCCATCACGAGTTGGTTGACCGTTATGGAATAACCATTTCACAAATGATATCGGATATGTTCCTTACGTCGTAACTACAATCCCCTTCCCTTTCATGAATGTGACCTACCGAATTAGACTATTTACCGGATTTGTAATCACATAAGCAACACGACGGGTGCCACATGTGGAGCAGGATCTGGTTACCCTTCCGGAGCACCTGAGATCACCCCTAGTTTTTGGAGGGGTTCGTGTTGTTTATTCTTTAGTTTTCTATGTTGTGTCATGTGTACTATTGTTTTTCTGTTTGTCTTTTTCATTTTTAGCCATGGCGTTGTCAGTTTGTTTTAGATTTATGAGTTTGACTATCTCTTTGGTATCTTCCGTCCCTCTTTCAGATGAATCAAACAACCCATTTTTGGGTTGATGCCACTTAATTGGTTATTTTAAGGAAATTTTGCAGTTTTTGGTCATTATCTTGAATATTATTATAGATAAAGATAAACTGTAAACAGCAAAAATGATCAGCAAAGTAAGATCTACAAATAAGTTAATATGACCAAAATTGTAAATTGACCCCTTAAGGGGTTATTGTCCTTTAATGACAATTTTTCACAATTTGTTCATCATATTTGCTAACTTTAAAAAATCTTCTCCTCTAAAACTACTCAACCAAATTCAACCAAACTTCATTTGAATGATCAGTAGGGTGTATAAAATAAAGTTTGTGTTTTATTTTCTATTTCGTCAAAAAACATGGCCGTCATGGCTAAAAATAGAACACAGGGTAAAATGCAGTTTTTCGCTTATATCTTAAAAACTCCAGCATTTAGAGCAAATAAGACAAGAAGTTATAGTATTTATTAGGTCAAGGTCTACCTGTCCTGAAATTTTCAGCCGAATTGGGTAACTGGTTGTTCAGGTATAATGCCCCTGAATTGATGATTTTAAAGAAATTTTGCAGTTTTTGGTTATTATCTTGAATATTATTATAGATACAGATAAACTGTTAATAGCAAAAATGTTAAGCAAAGTAAGATCTACAAATAAGTCAATTTGACCAAAATTGTAAATTGACCCCTTAAGTAGTTATTCCCCTTTAAAGACTTTTTTTCACAATTTGTTCATCATGTTGACTTACTTTAAAAAATCTTCTCCTTTGAAACTGCTGTATCAATTTCAGCCAAACTTAGGCTAAATGAGTTTCAGAGTATCAAGTATAGATTTTATATTTTATTTCCTTGTATGTCAAGAAACATAGCTCGTATGGCTAAAATAGAACATACCATTAGTATCTTGATAGGACTCTGAAATGAAATAAAAGCACAGATGGATTGTCCTTGGATAAACTTGTTTTATTCACGAAGGTGTAACTTAATAGACGGCTGCAGTATGGTAACAAAAGATATTGCAAAAAACATTATATACGGGTTGCATAAGACCGTATTTGTCTTTTATTTTATTGCTCATGTTGCATGTTATTGATGCTAATGTTCCCATAAGAAAATTGTCCAAGATTAGCAGCTTTCAGGTCAAACAAAACATCGAACTCACAATCGGCTCACGCTTTTTTAACATTTAGTTTGTAATGTCTGATTTATAGTAACCTTACTCTTTTCTCAACAAAAAGGTCTTTGTCGTATTATATGGCAAAGTAAATACGTATACATTGTCCAATATTTCTTTTTTTAAGCGTATAAGCGCGTGCGATTATTGTACATGGTATGTTCAGGTTCTTACATATGAAAAAAAGAAAAGAAACCATAATAATTTATTTTACTAATAACACCTTTTGAATGAACGCAGGAGTGTGAATTTACAAATAATGACCACTTTAAAGTTACGATCAATTTCCCATCGTTAAAAGCATAAACTAATTTTGAGCAACGGATAAAAATTTCTTAAACGATCTTTAATGAATAAATGTATGTAGATTTCATTAAGAAACACGTGCTAAGAACGAGACACTAAATATGCATATTTAAAATATTTTGATATTTATTCAATTTATTTGATTTGTTTTATTAAAGTTTATTTTATAAAGTTTGTCCTAATGGTGATCGTGAAATATCAACAGGCGAAAACGTGAAAATACTGAAGAAATAATTTGTATTCTATCTTCTTCTTATGTTTAAATCAACACAAAGATGGTATCTCTGTGAGGGGATGCAACAGAGAACATTCGATTGATGTTTTTTTTGGTAATGAATTGTTGAACAAAAATCAGAACTGTATCGTGTATGAATTTATGGGGTCCATATTAGCTGTACACGAATATAGGGTTACACCATTTTCTCCCTTTTAGAGTTGTATAACGGATTATCACTTTTTTAACGAAGCAGGGTCAAGAAATCCAGAAGCTCATTATAAAGGAGAAATGTTTCAATCGGCATTTCAACAACGAAGGTCTAACTTAAAAGACGGTTGAAATATGGCAAAGTAAGATATTGCATAAAACATTATACAGGAAGCATAAAATCGTATTTATATTCACTTCCTTCTTTGCAGGACAGGAGAAGATAGTTTAGTACATACAGAATTTCAATTACCATTGTCAACATGATAGCACGTGAAAATTATCTGTTGGCACATACGCTGACACGTGTCACAGTGACAACTCCCGTCATGTGCTTAAGTGAACAGTCAGGATCCTACTTCGTCAAAATTATCTCCCCATTACGCCAGTTCATTTTCACAATCGTAGAAATGGAAGCCATTGTAGGGATGACGCGCTACCAATTTTGCTCTTGGAAAACGATAAATTTATCCACATTGCACCAATACGATCCTTATATGTCAGTTATATTTTAAAAGACAAATTTATCAACTAGCGAATGAGCATCAGTTATTAATCTTGTCTGTCAACTTAATAGTTATCAAAGGTACCAGGATTATAATTTAGTACGCCAGACGCGCGTTTCGTCTACACAAGACTCATCAGTGACGCTCATATCGAAATAGTTATAAACCAAAAAAAAAAAAAGTTGGAGAGCATTGAAGATCCAAAATTCCAAAAAGTTGTGCCAAATACGGCTAAGGTAATCTATGCCTGGGATAAGAAAATCCTTAGTTTTTCGAAAAATTCAAAGTTTTGTAAACAGGAAATTTATAAAAATGACCACATAATTGATATTCATGTCAACACCGAATTAAAACTATTGTCTGATCGGTTGTCAGGTGGAATTTTCGAAAATTCACAAACATTTAAAAAAAAATCTAATTAAATATTTCGTGGAAGGGCAGACTAGATTTTTTTAGTGGTTGAAGACTATAAACCCTAGTTATCACACACAAACAAAATAGAATTTTTCGAAGATATGCATTTTCATCATCCAACTTGTAAGACTGTCGTCAAGTATTTTCAGTAAAAAAATAGCTATTCGAACACACCTTCTCTGTTTTTGTGACTCATTAGATAGGTATTTCACTTGAGCCATATATTTCATCTTTTAGTACTGTTATTTTTTTGTGTTATAAAGTTAACCTGTAGCTTTAATATATAAAAATGATAGAATCTGAAGCGAGACGATGTATGAAATATTCTTACTTTGTACGATATCAAGACAAAATACTCAACTCAAACACGCCCTAACATAAAAAGGTGCACTCGGTTTTGTCTTTTCGATACAATTGTTACCTATTTTTTGGATTTTTTTCTTCAGTCACATAATGAAAGGGCAGACACAAAATTACTGAACTAAAAGATATTGATATGTTTTCCGTCCGTGGTAATTTTTTCCAAAAAATCGGAGGTTATGCATTTTCTTCATCCAACTTGAAAGATACCCATGTCGTCGACTTGATATCTAATTGTTCTGCTTAACTATGTACTAGATAAATTGAAAACTTATGCAAATGGTGTTTTTAAAATAAAACACCTCGTAATTGAGAAGAAAATTGCAATTTTGTTTGTTTCTATTAACTTTTAAAAATTCTGTCACTATAGTAAACAATATAGTGAACATTTATCGCATTCTCTAACAAAGAGCTTCGATTCTTTTGTTCTTTTTCAACCGGATTTTCCGACTGTGAAGATACAGGTAAGGTCACAGTTCGATATTGATCTGTTTCAACTTTTTAAATAGCAATAATCACAAAATATAAGGGTTGAATATAATATTTTAATTATAATGCATATTATTAGTAATTTATTTTATCATTTCAAGATAGAGAGCAATTTTATATTGTTCATATTTATTCACATTAACTAAAAATAGAACAATTTACTGCAAAATTTCCGATTATATATTCATTAAAGGGATGGTAACACATGTTAGAATAGTAAATTTTACGTTATTCTCACGAGAATTGCAAAGGTGAAAATGATGTTTGATATTGACAATTTAACGTCCTTTCGGATTTGTTTGTATTGATAAAAGGTTTTATAGTTATTCAATCATTGCGTGCGGTCACTGGTTTGGCACTGATATTCATTTTCCCCCAAATGATAATGAGTATGAAATAGTCTTTGTATGCATTCAAATCATATACAAATTTAATTTGGGGATACGTAAGTCTATGTTTGTGTTTAATTTTCATAAAGTTGTTTTATGAAATCTACTTCAACGTGTACCTGTCAATTTACATGTATACAATGTAACGACTGATAGGATGGTATAGTTTGAAATCAGCAGCCTCATTTAATACGCTGAGTCTGCTCTCAGTAACTGAAAGCTATGCAAGACGTTATTATTATAATTGTTTTTATGTTTACGTATAGACTTATAAAAAAGAAGATGTGGTATGATTGCCAATGAGACAACTGTCCACAAGGGACCAACATGACACGGACATTTACAACTATAGGTCACCGTACGGCCTTCAACAATTAGCAAAGCATAGTTAGCTATAAAAGGCCCCGATATGACAATGTAAAACAATTCAAACGAGAAAACAAACGGCCTCATTTAAATAAAAAAAAAATGAACGAAAAACAAATATGTAACACAAAAATAAACGACAACCACTGATTAACAGAATTAAAGGCTCCTGTCTTGGGACAGGCACATACATAAATATATAATGTGGCGGGGTTAAACATGTTGTTTATTAATTTATTAAGAAGCCAAAGGATAAACTTTGCTAAAATGCTGCAAAAGTTTGGCTGTACTGTATGTACAAATACACACGAGGCATTTAGAAATTATCCGACCTTCATCCAAATCGGGCTACATTATATAACTTACCCATTTTTTTAATTGCTTTTATTTCTTAATGTGAATGAACTAATTGTCACTATAAACATTAATCAATTAATAAAGTAATCCATAAAGACATAAAAAACGGAGGTGACCTCAGGTGTTTCGATCTGGTTCCACATATGGCACATGTAGTGTGGCTTATGTTCGTACAAAACCGTTAATATTTATTATTCGGTAGGTCACTTTTAAGCTTGTCCGACTTAATCTTTAATCTGCAATAGAACCCGGTTTTGCATAAAGAAAACCAGCTTTGTTTCATATGTGTAAAAAATATTTCGACTAAAATTAATCATCGAAATCTAGAAATATACCTATGATTGACTTGTAAGAAACTATGGGGAAAGAGAAATAATCCCAGTAAAATTTGTTTGCCTGCTTTGTAAGCATACAGTTACTTTAAATTAAGAGTATATTGCATTGTGCATTGGATAGGTGATGCCAATTGGGTCAATATCAAATAATTAGATTGAAAATTTTAGAAGCCAAATGAAAAATATGGTATGTTTGATAAAAGTTATCAAAGGTACCAGGATTATAATTTAGTACGCCAGACGCGCGTTTCGTCTATATAAGACTCATCAGTGACGCTCAAATCAAAATATTTATTAAGCAAAACAAGTAAAAAATTGAAGAGCATTGAGGATCCAAAATTCCAAAAAGTTGTGCCAAATACGGCTAAGGTAATTTATGCCTGGGATAAGAAAATCCTTAGTGTTTCGAAAAATTCAAAGTTTTGAAAACAGGAAATTTAGAAAAATGACCACATTATTGATATTCATGTCAACACCGGAGTGTTGACTACTGGGCTGGTGATACCCTCGGGGACGAAACGTCCACCAGCAGTGGCATCGACCAACATGGAACATAAAATTAGCTACTATGAACGTTAACGTGTTGTTGTAAAATATCTATGCAAACGAACTGAAAAAAAATGTCTTATGCATGCGGAAAAATATATCTCAAGAACATTTTGCGGGAAGTATGACTGGCTTCCCAAATCCAATCTATTAGTACAATAGAATTATTACTGAATAGTGTCCACCATGCACTTGCATTTCACTATTTTTAGATGGATGAAAATTATATATACATGTCACTTTTATATACAAATATTAATATAATATAATATATAACAACAAACCAGAGTATACTTGTTTGTTTCAATATAGTTTTAAAGCTATTAGGGTGAGGTGGAATTCCCTGTCTTTTATTTATCATCCACGCACGATCTTGTCTCAGAAAAAATATATATCTGTACCTTAACCTTTCAGGAACTAGTATACAGATGTGAGGTTTTTTTGAGACACGTGCTTGTGAACATCCACAAGAACTTGCGGTCATCCGATGTTCAGTGCTTCAGTACTTTGCTTATATCTTGTCGGGCAGGATAACCATATTTACTCTTAACCTGAGTGAGAAAAAAGATGAGATAGCAGAGCCAGTGGAATAAAAATTAACCATTTCTAAGCCGAAAAATACAGACAACACTAGTGAAAAAATAAAATAAAAAAGACTAACAATTGTTTATATAAACCAATGAATCGCTTGAATAAAACTATTAGGTAAATCAAAAAGGATAACAATTATACCTAAATTTGCATAAACAACTCATGACCCATTGGAGACATATGAACATAATATTTCTTCTAAATCACAGGCGTGTAAAAGATAACACTTAATATATAAAAGTCATCAAATCGTTCACTGTGTCATGTGTCAAACTTTTTTTAAATCGAACCATAAAAAGGCATCACAATAAAACATCAGTTGCAGAAACTTCTACTTAAGAGTCCATTGGACATTTGGTCTCTTGACATTAAAAAATATGTGTTTCATCTATTCAAATATAACCGTAAAGAGTATACACGTGTGCGCGTTCGTCCCATTTTTCCATGGCCCATTTACTTGATTGATTTTAATATCTTGTGTTAGTGCATTAGATCGGACTAACAGCTTTGACGTTTATCTTTAGCCATAGAAGGCACACCTTCGGTAAAAATGCAGCACACAATGTTAAGAAGAGTCTAAATTTATTCTTTAAAGCTTTTTAAAAAACAACATCATTTAAACATGTTACAAATCAAATAGAAAACAACCCTTTATCTACACGTGAATTTGTTTTGAAGTATTTTTACAACTAATTGAACAATTAAACTTTGCTGAAAATCTTAGCCTGACCATTTAGTATAATGTGATTGTCACACGTCAAAACACACTCTATAATTTAAAATCAAAGCCACTTTGTCCGAGATAAAATTGTAGAATATTTCATTTAAATTTTCCAGGATATTTTTATGTTATAGAATAACAAAGGATATGGGGTATCTATCCATGACACAGAACCAGTACAGGCACAACTAAAAGCAAAGAAACAACGCTTTTATTGTTGTTTTTATGATTATTTTCCCGAGGTGTTGATGATGTGTTTTCTACTGATTATAGGTGCATTATGTCAAGACATTTCGTATTTTCAAGTGCACTTATATACAGCCCTTAAGTGAAACTGAGTATGCCAGACTTTCATGAATACCAAGAAATATCAATATATCAAAGAAAAAGAATGATATTGCTGTTCCTTATCTTAAAGTTCCAGGAAAGTCTTACAGCGATATTAAAAGCAAACTGGAGCTTCGTGTTCTAGTCTTTTTATATATATCAGTAACCGCTGCAAATGCACATCAGCTATATTTAGGCGAGATTAATTTGTAAAAAAAAATCTATTGAAATCGTTTTAAATCAAATAGTTCGTTAGTTGGTATCTCGTGCTTATACTTATAACAACTGCAAAACAGACATACATACAGACAAACAGACAGACAGACAGCGTATTGTTAAGTAAGCTATCTGTCTTGATCAGGCTTCATACAACACTTAATTCCCGTCGTTCGTGGTAATATAGTTCCAAATTATTAGATGGGGTATTTCTTTCTGAGTATTCTGACTACTACGACTCTTTAAAACTTTTACTATTTATATTAAGGGTCCAATCAGTTACATATACATTCAAATAAGTAAAACATGTAAGGAAAAGTTATTGTTGAAAATGAAAGCAGTGATCTGACCAAATCAAAGTCTGGTAGAAATTACCCTTCGAATTTTATTCAAGATTCAGATCCTACCCTTGGTATGTTTTGAGGGCTTTCGAAAGAAGAAAAAAAGCACAGATGGATTTTCCTTGGAGAAACATAATTTATCCGCATAATAATGGTCTATAAGCAGTTAAATTTATTTCATGATTGATGCAGTGCATTTTTTTTTTAATTTAATTTGACATTTACAAAGAATGCGAAAAACAATTGTACTCGGAGGCCATAAATATGAGGCCAAAATAATGGTGTGGTGATGCAACCGAGAACGATCAATTGAAGTTCTAACAAACACTTATCATTGTCTTTTTATGGTAAATTGGCGGTGAAATTTGTCAATCCAGGTCATACCGAAATATCAGCACTGTTATGTTTATAAATTTGTGTGATCCAGATTGGTTGTTTACATAGATTGTAATATTTTCTCCCATGGGATCCGTATAAAGTTATCCTATTACTACGATGCAGGGTCGAGATAAGTAGAAGCTCATTACATTTGGCAAATCTTGCATTCGGCATTTAAAAAACGAAGGTCTTCCCTGAAAGACGGCTGCAATATGGTAAAGTAAGATATGGCATATAACATTATATACGGGTTGCATTAGCCCGTATTTGTCTTTAATCTTATAGCTCATGTTGCATGTTATTAACGTTAATATTTCCATGAGAAAGTTGTTCACGATTAACAGCTTTCAAGTTCAGGCAAAGCATCGAACGCACACTCGGCACATGCTTCTTAAACATTTAGTTTGTAATATCTGAGTTTAAGTAATCTAGCTCTTTTCTCAACAAAAAGGTCTTTATCGTATTATATGTGAATATAAATACATTTTCCAATATTTCCAATATTTCATTTTTTCAGCGTATAAGCGCGTGCGATAATTGCACATGGTATGTTCAGGTTGTCACATATAAAAAAGAATCCATAATATTTTATTTTAATAATACCACCTTTTGAATGAACGCAGGAGTGTGAATTTACAAATAATGACAACTTTAAAGGTACGATCAGTTTCCCATCGTTAAAAGCATATACTAATTTTCAGCAACCGATAAAAATTTCTTAAACGATCTTTAATAAATAAACGTATGTATATTTCATTAAAAAACTAAACACGTGCTAAGAACGAGACACTAAATATGCATATTTAAAGTATTTCGATATTTCTTCAATTGATTTAATTGAGTCATTAAATGTTATTTTATGAAGTTTGTCCTAATGGTGTGATCGTGAAATATCAACAGGCGAAAACGTGAAAATATTGAAGAAATAATTTGTTTTCTATCTTCTTCTTATGTTTAAATCAACACAAAGATGGTATCTCTGTAAGGGGATGCAACCGAGAACATTCGATTTCTGTTTTTTTTGGTAATGAATTGACATTTAAGGAACAGTGTGCACCAAATTTTTTATGTTATTTCGAATAGACAGAAAAAAATATTACAGTCATTTCTTATAATTTAATTCTAAATTCCATTTTAAAGCGTATGAAACCATGAAAAAACGTTGATGACGTCACGGTCACATTACTAAATTATGTCTATGGGCTCATAACAAAATAATGTCAGCCAATCAGAAGACGCGTTACATCCAAAATTAAATTATAGATATGTGTTTGTTTAAACAATCTTTATTAAAAGAAATCAATCCATAGTATACAATTCTGAATAACACTAGTAAATACCGAACAAAAATCAGAACTGTATCATGTATGACTTTATATGGGCCATATTAGCTGTACACGAATATAGGGTTACACCATTTTCTCTCTTGAGAGTTGTATAACGGATTATCACTTTTTAACGAAGCAGGGTCGAGAAAACCAGAAGCTCATTACATAGGGGAAATGTTGCATTCGGCATTTCAACAACGAAGGTCTAACTTAAAAGACGGTTAAAATACGGCAAAGTAAGATATTGTATAAAACATTGTACAGGAAGGATAAACCCGTATTTGTCTTTAATTTTATTACTCATGTTGTATATTATTGACGTTAATCTTCCCATGAGAAAATTGTTCAAGATTAACAGCATATAAGTTCAAGAAAAGCATCAAACGCACACTCGGCATACGCTTCTTAAACATTTGGTCTGACATATCTGATGTTCAGGTTTTTTAGTTACCTAGCTGTTCTCAACAAAAAAGGTCTCTGTCGTATTATATGAACGTAAATACATTTTCCAATATTGTTTTTTTTTTAGAGTTTAAGAATGTAAAAAACAATTGATTTTCCATTGCCGACAATAGTAATGTTTCTTGCTGTACTGATTTTATTGAGTTGATTTTTATTATAAAACCTTTTTTTTTTTAAAATAAAGAATATTTATTGTGTTAACATATTTCATAAAAAATGATATGGTCGCGTTGCTTTTCTAGGTGTAATTTACAGTTGTCAAGGGTGACCGTCAATCTCGCACAAAAATAACAGTAAAATTTATGCATTCAACAACAGGAAGACAAAAAATTCTCAACTATTTCTGAAAGAGGAATCAAATTTTATTTTGTCATTGCTACAACCAAAAATCAAAAAGGTTTCAGGAAAAAAAATATTATTTGTGGCATACTCCACCCAATCAAAATCTGCCATGATTTTGTTTCTGAATACTATGTTATGCTCATTTTCGACTGGTCCCAATAGAGCTAATGGTAAATTATAACCTTAAGCGCGTTTGATAATTGCACATGGTATGTTCAGGTTGTAAAAAAACAAACAAAACGAAAATGTTTTTTTTTAATAATAACACATTTTTAATGTACGCATGCAGGAGTGTGAATTTACAAATTATGACCTCTTTAATATTACGATCAATTTCCCATCGTCAAAAGCATATACTGATTAAGTGCAACAGATTCAAATTTCGTAATTAATCTTTAATAAATATACTTGTATCAGGTATACTTCTAAAGAAACAAAACACGTGCTTAAAGTGCGACACTAAATACAAATGTATAAAGTATTTCGATATTTATTTAATAAAACTTTAAATTATTGATTGTTTTTATTTTTGTTCTTATGATTTTAATTTGAAATGTCTATAATAGAGGACTGTCGAGTGAGAGTTATCTTCCGATTTTTAAATATTAAAAGTAATATAATGTAAGCTAAACCTGTGATATTGAAGTAGTACGTAGAAAGATTTTTTTGTCTTTTGGCAAAAATTCTGTTTCTTTGTCTGTATTTCGACTTCTGTAATATATGTATGTCACAGATTCCTTTCGGCTTTTGTGTGACTATTCTTTCATTGGTTCAACGTTGATTATTTTTTTTATATTACAAGCTTTTGGTACTGTTTTGGTCAACACAACACCTCGAGAAAAACGAAATAGTAACATGTTTTTTTCTGTAACTATCAACACATATATAAGACAAAAGTATAAATGGCATAGAAAAAGACCAAACACACTAAGAGTACACAAAGCCCTAAATAGAATACTAATGAACATTTAGCTCAAGAATGGTTTATACTCATGTTTGAAATAATATGTAGATTGATAACTTAAAAAGTACCTGTTCACAACTTATAATTCACAAAATAAAGATAAAAGATTTAAAATCATACCGAACCATTCATATAAGAAAAAAATACATTTAAATTCGTTCTAAAATGTTTTAGGGCGGAGTCATATCAGTAACATATGTGCAGTTCTTTTCAGAGTTTATAGCCAAGAAACATTTTCCCACGAAATAAAATGAATAGATAAGTTGCTGCGTTTAGTTTTTATTTAGATGTACAATGTATTAGGTCTATTTTCAGGAAATAGGTCGATCGAAAAAGAGAAAATAAAACATGACTACGACTAGAGACATATATTTTCAATATATTATAAATTCAAAAATTATAATAATGATGTTTTTGCTACGTTCTTGAATGGATGGTACCATTCAAGAATACAGCAGGTTGCCGAAACTAAATACGATTTTCAAACATTTGGAAAATCTCATTGGTCAAACAGATATATTTAAATTTATATTTATGTGTATCAATTTTTTAATCGGTGTTTATTATTTGCTAATGAAACATAGCATAACGCAAGATTAGTCTTAAGTGGTCTAACTTTTCATTCCATCACTGTTTGGCGAAGAACAGAATTTCGATCGTACAATTTCGAAGAAGTCGCCATTATAATTTCGATCGTACAAGCGACATACTAGCACTCGAAACGAAAATGCTCTTATATTACGAAACAACAGAGGCTGTTGAAACATTTCTTGGAGGAATAATAGAATAATTATCAAAAAAGAACAAAAAAGTCATTTCACGTTTAAAAAAAGTTTGTTGTTTATGAGTTTTGACATGTGAAGGATAAATACTCAACTTTGATAATTTTTTTAACAAAATTATGAATGAAATATACATCTGTTAAGTCAGTTGATTGTTAGGTGTTTTCATCTACGACAGGTGACAACCGGAGAAGAAAATACTTCATTCACAAAATGATATCAATGTGTTGTATAATTCTAAAACACTTTCCTACAAATTTACATTTAAAACCTAAAAAATTACCTTGTATGATACAATGATAATATTTTTTTAATTCATGAAATCAAATTGTTTTAAATTATTTTTAGCTTAGATTTATAAATACAATTCTGCGTATTATTTGCACTTCAGTACAATTTATTTACTGTTGATCAAATAATAATGCATGTCTTACCTAGTTTTATAAAAAGAAAGTGTCTAGTAAGTTATTTGTTAGTTTTATGTTTTGCATTATTCCTGCCTATTAATACAGCGCGTTCAACAATATCATTGAATATAGACGTAAGGAGACTAAGTATCAAGACCCTTTATAGCTTACTTTTCGGTGTGAACCAAGGCCCTGTGTTTGATGGCTGTACTTTAACCTATGATTGTTAACTTTTTATAAATTGTAAATATATTAACCGTGCGCTAATACTTCATTTAAGGGGTTAAATGCTTCCTTGTATAGTTTGATGGGGATGTGAATGAGTTGACTGCCTCTGCATTCACAGGAAAAAAAAACATCAATTCAATGCATTTCTTTAAGAAATATCTATGGCTTTTGGTATATTCCGCCCAGAAGTCACTACCCATGATATGCTTAAAATAGTAAATCAATTGTGACTGTATTTTGCGAGCTTTTAAAATTGTTCTATTGCATGTATTTTGATTGAATGCTTGTTGTTTGTTATACGTGTTAAATGACAAATATACCATGTTTATTTAGAACAATCAAAATTGTATAATGCCATCAAAGCGCAGGTTCAATTTCTTTAATTCTGTATAGATAAGAGACAACAGTATCTTCCCCGATGCTCACTTTAAGTTTTTGTTGTTGTTCAGAATAGGCGACTTTTGGTTTCGGGCCGTTAACAATTTTCCTAAACAACTGCTGATATCTAGCCTATCCGACGAAGGTTGCCCTAAAACAAAAACACCTGCCATGCAAACTGATACTAACAGTGACGAAACAATATTTAAAGCTAACACAATGTAACAGTTATACATTTCTTTATAATGATCACATCCTTCTTTGAAGAACAGGAGAAGATTGTTTAGAACATAAAGAATTTCAATTACCAGTGTCAACATGATGGCACGTGAAAATTATCTGTTGGCACATACGCTGACACGTGTCACAGTGACAACTCCCGTTATGTGCTTTATTGGAGATACAGGTAAGGTCACAGTTCGATATTGATCTATTTCAACTGTTCAAATATCAATAATCACAAAAAATAAGGGTTGACTATAATATTTAAATGATAATGGATATTATTAGTAATTCCTTTTATCATTTCAAGATAGAGACGGTTTTTATATCGTTCATATTTATTCACATTAACTAAATATAGAATAATTTACTGCAAACATTTCCGATTATATATTCATTAAAGGGATGGTAACACATGTTAGGGTAGTAAATTTGACGATATTCTCACGAGAATTTCAAAGGTGAAAATGATGTTTAATATTGACAGTTTAACGTCCTATCGATTATTTTGTATTGATAAATGATTTTAAAGTTATTCAATCATTGCGTGTGGTATGTCACTGATAATCATTTCCCCCCAAATTTAATTTTGTAATTTGTAAGTTTATGTTTTTGTTTACTTTTCATAAAGTTGTTTTATGAAGTTTACTTCAAAGTGCACCTGTCAATGTACATGTATTACAACTGGTAGGATGGTATGGTTTGAAACCAGCAGCCTCATTTAATACGTTGAGTATGTTCTCAATAACTGAAGGCTCTTCAAGACGTTATTATAATAATTATTTTATATGTACGTCCATTCTTGTCTATTATTCCGAGCTCAAGCGGTGGAATGGATATATAAAAAAATCTCCAATCCAGACAGTAAAACTAGGCCCTTGTATTATACCATCATTAGGAGTTCTCAATCCCTAACATATTTAAGCAAGGAATGTATACATACCTTAACGCATGAGGCATTTATAAATTTTCCGACCTTCATCCAAATCGGGCTACCTTATATAACCTACCTATTTTATTAATTACTTTTATTTCTTAACATGAATGAACTTATTGTCACTATCAATATAACTCAAGCAATATATTAATCCATAAAGACATATAAAAAACGGAAGTGACCTTAGGTGTTTCGATCCGGTTCAACATATGGCAAGTAGAAAAAACGGTACTATTACATTTTCCCAGCATTAGGTTCCAGCATTAGGTTGGCCTTTTGTGTACCCAAGGCAAGGAATTAGGAGAGCTGTTATTGGATGTATGGGTTCAATATATTTTTTTATTTATCTATGAATAATTGCAGTGTGTATATTTACAATAAAAATTTTGAAACCTCTTAAAATATTTCTAGAGAATTTTTCGAAAAGACTTCCAAAATTTCATGAATTTGGTGCAAAATGACGGTTGGCATAGTTAACATAAACAAGCTCAATTGGAAGTTGGTCATGATACTATTTGGCTTTAATTTCTAAAACAAAATAATAAAGTACTAGCACCACACATATAAAAAAGAAGATGTGGTATGATTGCCAATGAGACAACTATCCACAAAAGACATTAACAACTATAGGTCACCGTACGGCCTTCAACAATGAGCAAATCCCATACCGCATAGTCATCTATAAAAGGCCCCGATAAGACAATGTAAAACAATTCAAACGAGAAAACTAACGGCCTTATTTATGTAAAAAAATAACGAAAAACAAATATGTAACACATAAACAAACGACAACCACTGAATTACAGGCTCCTGACTTGGGACAGGCACATACATAAATAATGTGGCGGGGTTCAAACTGTTTTATCTAGGTTTTTATCATAAAAAGTGGGGTTAAACCTGTTTTATCTAGGTTTTTATCATAAAAAGTGGGGTTAAACTGTTTTATCTAGGTTTTTATCATAAAAAGTGGTAAATTTAGAAAGTTTTAATATTGTCACCTATGGCAGAATAAATAGTACCGTTTTCCCTGTATTGCTTATGTTCGCACAAAACCGTTAATATGTCTTATTCGGTATGTCACTTTAATACTTGTTAATTAACGGTTGGATTTTTTTTTATATGTTTTATACAAAAATGATTCGTTATTTTGATATGTCCGACTAAATCTTTAATCAGCAATAGAACCCCTTTTTGCATAAAGAAAGCCAGGTTTTTTCCATATGTGTAGATAATATTCCGAATAGAATTAATCATCGAAGTCAAAAAATATCAACAAGAAACTTCAAAGAAACTATGGGGAAAGGGAGATAATCCAATTACAATTTACTTGCCTGCTTTTGTAAGCATACACTGTCAGTTACTGCAAATTAAGAGTATACTGCATTGCGCATAGGATAGGTGATGCCAATTGGTCCAAGGACACAGTTATCGTCCTTTGGCTTTCGTTGTCTACGAATATAGTCCCTAGTGATTGATTGATTCTTGGTTGCTTTACGCCGCATTAGCACAAAATGGCTATATCGCGGCGAGAGCTAATTCGAATAGTCCCTAGTGTAAACAGTGTATAACTTGCATGTTTTATTTGATACACTTTCCCAATTTATTTCTTGATATTAAATGCATGAAATATTAAGAAGGGGATGTAATTACATGTTAAAAAAATTTGGGTTCTGAATCTTTATGTTAAGTAGTGATTTGGTCCATTTCAAAAAGGTCAAATTTTATCACGTCTGAAGCTGTCAAACTGAATTTTACACCTCCTTAACACAGAATTGTCAATATTTTTAGTTAGAGCTTGTAGAAGATTCTATAATTTTGATATTATTTGTCTCACTGGTAGTACACTACACTGTAAAAATCTGAAGCTGCCAAACTGAATTTTACACCTCCTTAACACAGAATTGTCAATATTTTTAGTTAGAGCTTGTAGAAGATTCTATAATTTTGATATTATTTGTCTCACTGGTAGTACACTACACTGTAAAAATCTGAAGCTGCCAAACTGAATTTTACACCCCTTACCACAGAATTGTCAATATTTTTAGTTAGAGCTGGTAGAAGTTTCTATAATTTTGATATTATTTGTCTCACTGGTAGACACTACACTGTAAAAATCCTTTTGAGAAAGAGCAGGTGTGATTTTTTTAATTTGAATTTATTGTCTTAAAGAAATGCACTACGAAATAACTGTGTTCTCGGGCCTGAGAGATGGATTCCTGAAATGTAGATTCTGTACTTTGGCAACTTTCCTGAATGATTTGCTGGTTTCAATTTGTCAAACTCAATCAAAGTAAAGGATTTACATCTTTGGTTTACAGAAATTCTGCTTAAATGTGCCATTTTGGCATTCTACGGCTATAATAAGCATTTTAAAGCAGTTTACATTGTATGCCCAAGAGGCATGCTGACTTTCTATCTGACAGCTTTTTTGTTCCTGATATTTGTGTTTCTATGCTTAAATCAAATTTAATTAACCATTTGTGAACCCTGAATATAGAGAAAAGTAGATTATCACAGAAAAAAAGTGCAGCATATTTTGTATTCATGGATCTGGTTGAACAGTCTAATTGATGTATGTAAAATGTTAAGAGTTTTGTACATCAAATCTGTAGTCCATCACAAATATTTCACTAAATCTGTAAAAAAAGCTCTTTACTATATTCAGTACACCTCACTCCTTTCATAGGCTACCACATTTTTTTCCCTGTATTATAGTAAATGGTCCAAATTTATGCCTATTGAGACTTAAACTAAATGCAAGTTTTCCATTGAAAAGTGAAACAAATGGTCATCAGACCATATTGTCTTTCAAAAAAATTAAATTCAAGAGTCCTTTTGCAATTATACTTCTTGTATCATAACACCTTAGCATAGAAATGAGCAAAAAGTAACACATTTTCATGTCTGATAGCTTCTGTGTTCATTTTTATAGGTCAATATGGGCTACCGCCTAAATCGACTCTAAATAATTCTCAGTACTACATGGCCCAAGACCATTTTATACTCATGTGGTATGCTTTTTGTAATTTTTCTATACATTTGATATATATGAAAGAATAATTTAGGCTTAAAAAACTTCAAAAACTTCCAATTGGCTAAGAAAAATGCATATTTATATAAGGTTCCCTGAATTGGAAAATCTCAATTTTCAGGCATAGGCTCATATAAATTTGACTTTGGAATAATTACAATACATCTGATAGATAAAATGAGTGTTCAGATGCTTTAGATACTTTATATATAATATTCAAGAGCATTTTAAAAGCAAATTTTTGCAAAATTTCAAATTTTTAGGCCAAAATCTGGACAGTTGAAGATATTTAATTTCTACGTCAAAAATAAACATCCAAATGTCAAGACTAAAATGACCCTAGTTTCCATAATATATGCCATATGGCCATGAAATTTGGCAAATTATCTCATAATTGTCTCAGCTTAGGTTATGCAAAGTTTCTTAAGATTGCTCAAGTCTTTCTGTCCTATTAGGTCCAAGAACACAGTTATCGTCCTTTTGTTATATAGTCCCTAGTGTAAAAAGTGTATAACTTGCATGTTTTATTTGATACACTTTCCCAATTTATTTCTTGATATTAAATGCATGAAATATTAAGTTGAGGGATGTTATTCAATGTTTAAAAAATTTGAGTGCTGAATCTTTATGTTAAGTAGTAATTTGGTCCAGTTCAAAAAGGTCAAATTTTATTACGTCTGAAGCTGTCAAACTGAATTTTGCACCTCCTTAACACAGAATTGTCAATATTTTTAGTTAGAGCTTGTAGAAGTTTCTATAATTTGAAATTATTTGTCTCACTGGTAGTACACTACACTGTAAAAATCTTTTTGAGAAAGAGCAGGTGTGATTTTTTTAATTTGAATTAATTGTCTAAAAGAAATGCACTACGAAATAACTGTGTTCTCGGGCCAAATGGATCGATATAAAAGAAATAAGATGGACAATTTTAGCAGCTAAATGAAAAATATGGTATGTTTGATAAATATGGAACATAAATTTATCCACTATGAAGTCTTTCAACGCGTTGTTGCAAGGTCTTTTCTTACATGCAGATATTTTGGCATCTGATGGTCGTATTATAAATTTTCTGTTTATAAAACTTAGAATTTTTCGAAAAACTAAGGATTTTCTTACCCCAGCAGTAGATTATCTTAGCCGTATTTGGCACAACTTTTTGGAATTTTGGGTCCTCAATGCTCTTCAACTTTGTATTTGTTTGGCTTTTTAACTATTTTGATCTGAGCGTCACTGATGAGTCTTATGTAGACGAAACGCGCGTCTGGCGTATAAAATTATAATCCTGGTACTTTTGATAACAGCACGATGTGTTTGAGCTTTTGATTTTACCATTTGATAAGGAACTTTCCGTTTTGAATTTCCCTTGAAGTTCGATATTTTCGTTATTTTACGTTTTAAGTCACTATACCAAACGACAGTTGACACGTTTTTACCTGGCGATGACCGTGAGGGCATTCCGATGTACTACTGACACAGCGTTTTGACTTTCGTGTTTGACTAGTAATCGATAATATAAATAAGCGAACATGATCGAGTGCAAAATTATATTCCTTATCGCTTGTAATAAATTCATCTCTTCAATGCATACTAATTAAAAATATTCTTTTTTAGAACATAAATAAATAACATGAAAATGCTTTGTCGTTAGAAATATATATATATAAGTACAAATATCTATGTACACGTACAGAAAAAATGTGATAATGTATGCGGAAGAATATCTCAAGAAACTTTTGCAGGAAAATATGAATGCTTCCCAAATCCAATATATTTAGAAAAATCGAAGTATTACAGAAAAGAGTCCACCATGCACTTGCACTGCACTATTGTTAATTAGAATAGTAGAATAGAATGATACACAAATGGTTGAATATTATATATATATATATATCTACATGTAGCTTTTATATACAAATATTAATATAATATATAACAACAAACCAGAGTAAACTGACTTGTATAACTACAATCTAATAGTTATTATGGTGAATTCATTATCCACGCACGATCTTCCCTCAGAAAAAAAATATATCTCTGTACCTTAACCTCACTGAAAGGTACTAGTATACAGATGTGATTTTTTTTCTGGGTCACGTACTTGTGTACATCTACAAGAACTTCCGGTCATCTGATGTTCAGTGCTCTTGTTCTTTGATTATATCTTGTCGGGCGAGATAACCATATTTCCACTTAGCATTAGTTAGAAAAAATAGATGACATAGCAGAGTCAGCGGAATAAAAATAAACCATTTCTTAGTCGAAAAAGACAGACAACACCATTGAAAAGAGAAAAAAAAAACATTTTTTTTTTATTTAAACCAATGAATCGCTTGAATGAAAATATAAGGTAAAAAAAGATAACAATTATATCTAAATTTGCATAAACACCTCGGGACACCTTGGAGACATATGAAGATAACATTTCTTCTAAATCACAGGCATGTAAAAATAACATTTACATATTTAAAAGTCGCCACAGCGTAAACAGTGTCGTGTGTCAAACGTTGTATAATTGAACCATAAAAAAGGCGTCACAATTAAATATCAGTTGCAGAAACTTGTACTAAAGAGTTCATTTGGGGTTTGGTCTTATTGTTAAAACATCTTTGGTTCATATATTTAAATATAACAGTAGAGAGTATACACGTGTTCGTGTTCGTCCCCTTTTTGCATGGCCCATTTACTTGATTGGTTTTAATGTCTTGTGTTGGAGCAGTGGACCCGACTAACAGCTTTAAAGTTTATTGTTAGCCATAGAAGGCACACCTTCGGTAAAATGCAGCAACCACTGTTCAGAAGAGTTTCTTGAATATTTTAAAAGCCTTTTAAAAGAGCACCATTATTGAAACATGTCACACATGAAATAGCATATAACCCTTTATCTACACGTGTATTTTTATTTAAGTATTTTTAAAACTAATTGTACAATTACACTTGGCTGAAAATGTATCCCTGACCTTTTAGTATAATGTGAATGTCACGCGTCAAAACACACTCTATAATTTAAAATCAAAGCCACTTTGTCCGAGATAAAATTGTAGAATATTTCATTTTAATTTTCCTGGAGATTTTATGACATAGAAAAACAAAGGATATGGGGTATCTATCCATGACACAGAACCAGTGAAGGCACAATAAAAAGCAACGGAACAACGCTTTCATTGTTGTTTTTGTGATTATTTTCCTGAGGTGTTGATGTAATTTCTACTTATTATGTGCATTGTGTCAAGCAATCCGTATTTTGAAGTTCATTTTATATACATGCCTTTAGTAAAAATTGAGTGTGGCCAATTTTCATGAATACCAAGAAATATCAATACTAGTATATCAAATAGTTATCAAAGGTACCAGGATTATAATTTAATACACCAGACGCGCGTTTCGTCTACATAAGAAAGGAATAGAATATTGTTGCTGTTCCTTATCTAGTCCAAATAATTATGACGTCTTGAAAGGCTATTATAATTTTTTTCTTTGACGCCTTACATCAACGTCATAACGCCAAACTCATATATTCAGTTGGACTTTGATAGGGAATTTACTGCTTTATAAAAACGTTTAGCTGATTTCTCCTCAAGATGCTTCATTTAAGGTGTACAAAATATATTTTTGAACCAAACTCGGTACATTTTGACCAACCTGAATTTCCGGATAATGTAAAACAATGGTTCCGGAAATTCGGGTTTTACCGAGTTTGGTGTAAAAATTATTTTATAATCTCCTAAAAAGAAATCCGACAAACGTTTTAAAAAATGCAGTCGACATGTTCCCGCCTCGGATGGAATTGTTACTTATATTATTATTTCTGTAGGGATTAATTGGAAATATTTTCGTAAAACAAACACATAAAAGGTAAGAATTTTTATATATGCATTTTGTTTTAGCCTTCTTTGAAAATTTGATGGCTAAATTGGGTCTCAAAGTTGAGAGCAAAATATGCTCTCAAAGTCCAACCGAAAATGGCGGCTTCAGCATTATGACGTCGAAGTAAGGCGTCAAAGAAAAAAATTATAATAGCCTTTCAAGACGTCATAATTATTTGGACTATTCCTTATCTTAAATTCCGGGAAAAAAATATGAGAATGGAAATGGGGAATGTGCCAAAGAGACAACATCGACCATCGAGCTGACAACAGCAGAAGGTCACCAACAGGTCTTCAATGTAACGAGAAATTCCCGCACCCGGAGTCGTCCTTCAGCTGGCCCCTAAACAAATATATACTAGTTTAGTGGTAATGAACGCCATACTTAACTCCAAATTGTACACAAGAAACTAAAAGTTAAAATAATACAAGACTAACAAAGGTCAGAGGCTCCTGACTTGAGACAGGCACAAAAATGCGGCGAGGTTAAACATGTTTGTGAGATCTCAACCCTCCCTCTACACCTCTAGCCAATGCAGAAAAGTAAACGCATAACAATACGCACATTAATTCTTACAGCGAGACTAAAGGTGAACTGTAGCTTCATGTTCTAGTCTTTTTTTATTTATCCGTAACCGCTGCAAATGCACATCAGCGATAATAAGCGAGATTAATTTGTCAAAAACAATTTTCTGTTGAAACCGTTGTAAATTAGTTTATTCGTTAGTGACAACACGTGCATATACTTATAAAAACTGCAAACAGACAGACATACAGCGTAATGCTATCTGTCTTGATTCGACTTCAGACCACAATTAATTCCTTTAGTTCGTTGTAATTATTAATTATTGGATTGGCTATTTCTTTCCGAGTTATCTGATTACTGTTTTCTTTGAAACTTTGAGGGTTCCAATCATTAACATATACATTGAAATAAGTAAAACATGTGGCGAAAAATTATTGTAAAAACTGAAAGAAGTGATCTGGCCAAATTAAAGTCTGGTAGAAAATTACCATAGAATTTTATTCAAGATTCAATCTTGCCATTGGTATGTTTTTAGGGCTTTCGAAAGAAAAAAATCACAGATGGATTGTCCTTGGAGAAACATATTTTATTTGCATAATAATGGTATATAAGCAGTTAAATTTATTTCATGTTTTTAATTCAAATTGACCTTTACAAAGAATGCGGAGGATAATTGTAATCGGAGGCCATACGTATGAGGCCAAAACAATGGTGTGGTGATGCAACAGAGAACGATCAATTGAAGTTCTAACAAACACTTATTATAGTCTTTTTATGGTAAATTGACGGGGATATTTGTCAACCCAGTTTATACAGAACAATCAGCACTGTTTATAAATTTGTGTGATCGAGATTGGTATAGTGTTGAATATTCTCTCCGTTGGGATCCGTATGAGGTCACCCCATTAATCCTATGCAGGGTCAAGATAAAGGGGAGCTCATTACATATGGCAAATGTTTAATTCGACATTTCAAAAACCAAGGTCTAACTTTATATACGTACGGCTGCAATATGGTGTAGCAATATATAATATAAGCATTATACGGGTTGCATAAGCCCATATTTGTCTTAAATTTTATAGCTCATCTAGCATGTTGTTGACGTTAATATTCCCATGAGAAAATTGTTCAAGATTAACAGCTTTCAAGTTCATGAAAAACATCGAACGCACACTTGGCATACTCTTCATGAACATTGGGCATAAAATATCTGATTTTTAGTAACCTAACTCTCTTCTAACCAAAGTTAAAAGGTCTTTGTCGTGTTATATGGGAACGTAAATACATTTTCCAATGTTTCCTTTTTCAGCGTATAAGCGCTTGCGATAAATGCACATGGTTTGTACAAGGTGTCACATATAGAAAAAGACACCATAATATTTTACTTTAATAATAACACATTGTCAATGTATGCAGAAGTATGAATTAACAAATAATGACCCCGTTAATGTTACGATCAATTTCCCATCGTCAAAAGCATATACTAGTACTTATTGTGTGCACCCGACTCAAATTTCTTAATCAATCTTTAATAAATACACATGTGCCATGTGTACATCTTTAAGATGGAAAACAAGTGTATTCAAATAAATCAATCGATAGTATACAATTCGGAAACATAGATATAACATAATACCAAAAATCAGTATTTTTGCGTTTATGGATTTATGGGGTCCATATAAGCTCTAAAGTATATAGGGTTACACCATTTTCTCCCTTGAGAGATGTATAATTAATTAACACTTTTAAACGACGCAAGTTTGAGAAAAAAGACGCTCATTATAAAAGGCAAGTGTTGCATTCGGCAATTCAACAACGAAGTTCCAACTCCGTAGCCAGCTTTTGGTAATGTGTTGGTCAACATGGTCAACACAATAGCTCGCAAAAAACCGAAATAGTAATATGTTTTTTTCTGTAACTGTCAACACATATGCATATATAAAAGTATACATGACATAGAAAAAGACCAAACACTCTAATAGTACTCAAAGCCCTACATAGAAAACTACAGAGCATTTAGCTCAAGAATGGTTTATACTCATGTTTTAAACAATATGTAGATTAATAACTTAAAAAGTACCTGTATACACAACTAATAATTTACAAAATAAAGATAGAAGATTTAAAATCATTTCCAACCAGTAATATAAGAAAAAAAAAACATTCAAATTCGTTCTAAAATGTTTTAGGGCGGAGACATATCAGTAACATTTGTGCAGTTCTTTTCAGAGTTTAACGCCAAGAAAGATTTTCCCACGAAATAAAATGAATAGATTAGTTGCTGCGTTTAGTTTTTATTTAGATGTACAATGTATTAGGTCTGTATTCAGGTAACAGGTCAAAAAAGATAAAATAAAACATGACTACGACCAGAGACATGTAGTTCAAAACAATAAAAATTGCTATGTCCATGCTACGATCTATGCAATGGGATGATACCATACAAAAATACTGCAGGTTGCAGAAACTAAATACAATTTGCAAACATTGGAAAATCTGATTGGTCAAACATATATGTTTAAATTTATATTTATGTGTAGCAATTCTTGGTTTTGATTGTTATTGTCTTTAATCGTTGTTTATTATTTGCCAATAAAACATAGCATAACGCTATATTAACCCTAAGGGATCTGACTTATCATTCAATCACTGTTTAGCGAAAAACATAAATTCGAAGAAGTCGCCATTATAATTTCGATCGTACAAGCGACATACTAGCACTCGAAACGAGAAAGCTATTATATTACGAGACAACAGATGATGTTGAAACATTTATTGGAGGAATGATAGTATAATTATTAAAAAAAAAAAAGTCATTTCACATTTAAAAAAAATTGCTGTTTATGAGTATTGACATGTTCAGGATAAATACTTCGCTTTAATATTTTTTTATACAAAATTATGAATGAAATGTACATCTGTTTTATCAGCTGATTGTTAGGTGTTTTCATCTACGACAGGTGACAAGCGGAGAAGAAAATAATTCATTCACAAAATAATATCAATGTGTTGTATAATTATAAAACACTTTTTTACAAATTTACATTTAAAATTTTAAAATGACCTTGTATCATTTAACTAGATATTTTTATTTATTTATGAGATCGAAGAAACATGTATGTTTAAATTTTTTATTTGAACTTTACTACCATTAATTTACTGTGAATAAAACAACAATACTATTCATTTATATCTAATTTATAAAGAATGTGTTTGAAGCGGACTTGACTGAAAGTCACTAAAGGACACTGTAAACGCACGATCAGTAGAACAATTTTTTTCCGATTATAAGTCATCAGCAGAAATGGCTTAGAAACTCATTGTCAGTTTACAATTCAACAGATCCCTAGAACAGACAAAGATTATAACCACACGCTATATAAATCTGTTATTAAAGCAGACAGTTTTTATTTCATTCGCCGACTTTTTTCTCAAAGATCAAATTATTTTTTCATGAACCTTTTTACAACCCATTTGTTTTAAAGAGCATGCTGTTATGGGACTGTCGTTTGTTGGTGTGCTTAATAGGGTTTTCTAGTATCTCATGTTTTCTATAGATTAGACAGTTGGTATTCCTGTTTTACATTAGTCATTTGGTCCTTTTAAAGCTTGCTGTTCGGTGTTGAAGGCCGTACCTTGACCTATGATTGTTAATTTTTTTTTAATAAATTGTTACTTGGATGAAGAGTTGTCGCATTGGCCCTCATATCACATCTTCTTATTGATAGTTTATTCATATTAATCGATCGCTTGTTCTTCATTTTAGGCGACAATGTACATGTTTATAATTGTACACAAGTTAAATCCTTCATGGTATTATTTAATGGAGATGTAAACGCGTTGATCGAAGTACATTTGAATAAATAAATATTGCCCATAATGAAGTCAAGAGAGATAGTATACGAGGTAAGTCACATTTTCGTTAATTTTTGGGGAAGTAAAAAACATCTCAAATCCCAATGTAAATATATTTGTAATGCATTAAAAGTATTCAAGATTGATTGGAAATACGTTTTGTATGATATAAAATAACATCTATATATACTGACTAGATATACTTGTTCACATTGTACACCCATGCATAATAGTGGTCATTAATAAGCTAAATAATATCATGTGTATTGCTTTAGGATTAAAGTGATTTTCGCGACATATTCCAGATGACGATGCAGGATTTTGAAAAGGATGCGCGGTTCCCAAAACTAAATAAAATTTTGCATGGAATCTGAAAAAATTCTGAATTTTTACCATAAATCTAGCTCCGAAAGGAGGGGTACCCCGAATCCTTAATACACATCTGCATTCACACCAAAAACTGAAGCACTAATTCAATACATTTCTCTAAAAAATCGTTCAGAAGCCATTACCCATGATTGAAATAATCCATTTAATCATGACTGTATATGGTGAGTTTTCAAAACTTGTTATATTTCATATATTTTGATTGATAAATTGATGTTTGTTAAAAAATGTCAAATGACAATATAACTTGGTTATCTAAAACGATCAAAATTTTAAAATGCGAAGGTTGCTATTTCTGCCGGCAATGCCAGCTTTATATTGTTTTAACAGTCCTGAGTAGGAAAGAGACAACAGTATCTTCCTGTTGTTCAATTTATGTTTTTTTGTTGTTGTTCAACATAAATGAATTTTGGTTTTCGTGCCATTATTAGTTTTCCCCAACAACTGCTAATATCTGAAGGTTGTTAAAAAAAACTGATACTAACAATGTCGAAACATTTACAGCTAACAGTTTACATTTGTTCATAATGATCACATCCTTCTTTGAAGTACAGAGGAAGAAATAATTGGTAAGTTCAGAAAAATCGCCATGAGGATGAATTAATACTTCAATTACTTGTGTCATTATGATGGCACGTGAACATTATTTGTTGGCACATACGCTGACACGTGTCACAGTGACAACTCCCGTTATGTGCTTTATTGAAGATACAGGTAAGGTAACCTGTTTTGGTATTGATCCATTCAACTTTTAAATATCAATAATTACAAGATATAAGGGTTGAATATATTAATTTAATGATAAAGCATATTATTGGTAATATCTTTTATCATTTCAAGATACAGAGAGTTCTAATATCGTTCATATTTATTCATACTAACTAAATATAGAACAATTTACTGCAAAAATTTCCGATTAAATACTCATTAAAGGTATGGTAACATATGTTAGGATAGTAAATTTGACGATATTCTCACGAGAATTTCAAAGATGAAAACGATGTTTAAAATTGACAATTTAACGTCCTATCGGAGTTGTTTGTATTAATTAAGGTTTTATATTTATTCAATCGTGGTATGTCACTGGTTTGGCATATATATTATTTTCCGTAAGTTATAATGAGTGTAAAATTTTAAAATGCATTCCAATCCGATAAAAAAATTATTTTGGGATTCATGTTTTTGTTTTCTTTTTATAATGTTGATTTGTGAAGTCTTCTTCAAAGTGCACCTTTCAATATGCATGTATTGAGACGGGTAGGATGATATAGTTTTAACCAGCAGCCTTATTTGATACGTTTAGTGTGCTCTCAATAACTTCTCCAAATCTCTCCAAGACATTATTATTCTAATTGTTTTATATGTACGTATGTTCTTATGTTCTTGTTTATTTATAAATTCCGAAGCCAAATGATAAACTAGGTATATCAAAATGGGTTTCTATACATCTCCTGTCCCGACAGTAAAACCCTTGCTAATTGTGTCATCAGTTTGGCTGTATGGGTGTACAAATACACAGCCACGTCTAGTTGGAACCATGGCATCTGATTTAATCCAATGCCTCACGAAAAGAAAAGACAGGGACAAAACCGCGCTAATTGCACGTTAAAGAACCGTAGCATAGGTTCCCCCTTAAGTGGTATGTTGCAAGATTAAATTTGATTCCGATATCCTTATATTATCTCAAGTATTACACATCATCAGGAACGCATTGCTAACCAAGGAAAATACAAATACCTGAACGTATGATTCATTTAGACAATTCCTGAGCTTCATCAAAATCAGGCAGCCGTATATAATCTACTTATTTTATTGATTGCTTTTAGTTCTGAATATAAACTAAATGTCACTATAGATATTAACCCGGAATAGATGATCCTATAAAAATAAAAGTCTGCCCTTGTATATATGCATGTGTTCTTTTTTGTACCGCTTGATATTCCGCTGGTCGAGTGTCAAAGGGAGATTTCAGGGCCCTAACACGAATTTTACCCGTCACAAACATACATGTCGAACAACGAGAACATATGCTAACTTTAACTGCAAATGTGTTTTTTTTTTGTTTTTTTTTAGGGTTTGGTATTGATATAAGATACAAGCATTGTGTAGATACTCATAAGTAAAAAAACTTTTAAAAAAATGCAAAAAACAAGAAAAATAAAAAAAAAGACAAAAAACAATTAACAAATTATACAAAAGTAAAAAGACATATAAAACCGGAGGTTACCTTAGGTGGTTCGATCCAGTTCAACATATGGCACCTGTTGTTTGGCTCATGTTATATAAAACCTATTTAACATATTTTTTATTCGGTAATAATTGTTAATTAAAAGTTTGAAAATCATTTGTTAAATGTTTTATACAAAAATAATTCGATGATCCGACTGAAACTATGAGGAAAGGGAGATAATCCCAGTAAAATTTACTTGCCTGCTTTCGTAAGCATACAGTTACTGCAAATTAAGAGTATATTGCGTTGTGCATCGATAGGTGATGCCAATTGGGTCAATATAAAAGAAATTAGAGGGAAAATTTTAGCAGCCAAATGAACAATATGGTATGTTTGATAAATATGGAACATACAATTAGCTACTATGAACTTTTCAACGTGTTGTTATTAAAATATGTATGCACACGTACAGAAAAATTATTATAATGCATGCGGAAAAATATTTCTCAAGAAAGTTTTGCAGGAAATATGAATGTCTTCTCAAATCCAATCTATTAGAAAAATAGTATTATTACGGAAGAGTGTCTACCATGTACTTGCACTGGACTACTATTAGAATAGTAGAATAGAATGATATACCAATCTGTACGATCTAAAAGTTATTACGGTGAGGTGGAACTCCCTGTGATTTATTCATCATATACGCATGATCTTGTCTCAGATCTCAGAAAAAATATATCTTTAAACCGTAACCTCACTTTAAGGTTCTAGTATACAGATGTGCTTTTTTTCTGAGACACGTGGTTGTAATCCTCCACAAGAACTTGCGGATATCCGATGTTCAGTGCTGTAGTACAGTAGTGATTATATCTTGTTGGGGGATATAACCATATTTCCACTTAACCTCACTGAGAAAAAAAAGATGACATAGAAGAGTTATTGGAATTAAAGATAAACTATTTCTAAGTCGAAAAAGGCAGACAACACCATTGAAGAAAGAAACAATATTTTACATAAATTAATGAATCGCTTGAATGAAACTATAAGATAAACCAAAAAAAGATAACAATTATATCTTATTTGCATAAATAACTCGTGACACCTTGGAGACATATGAAGATAATATTTTTTCTAAATCACAGGCGTGTAAAAGATAATAAATAAATATATAAAAGTCACTATAGCGTAAACTGTGTTGTGCGTCAAACTTTGTATAAGTTAACCATTAAAAATGCGTCACAATTAAATATCATTTACAAAACCTCTTCTAACGCGTCCATTTGGTTTTTGGTCTCTTGATATTAAAAAAACCATTTGTTTCATATATTCAGATATAACCATAAAGAGTATACACCTGTGTTTGTGTGTTTGTGTTTGTCCCCTTTTTCCATTGCCCATTTACTTGATTGGTTTTAATGTCTTGTGTTTCAGCATTATATTCGGCTTCAAGCTTTGAAGTTTAGCTTTAGCTATAAAAGGCACACCTTCCGTAAAACTACAGCGAACACTGTTTATAAGAGTTTCTAAAATTATTCTTTAAAGCATTTTAAAAACACCATAAGGCCACACCAATTTGATTCCTTGTTCGACGGACCCGCCCGCACCTATTTTTTTCAAAACAGATTTTTTTTATTTTTATTATATTCCCGCTTCCCGCACCCGGAAATGAAATCATGTCCATTTCCCGCACCGTTTTTTTTGTAAATATTATATAAAGATATTAACATTTGTTTTTTTTAAATCTCAGTCTAGCCTTTATATGACGATTTAAAACATATTAGCACCCCACAACACTGTAAATATCTGCGAGAATATTTGTTTCAGCATGAAACCAATTTATTCCAAGCGGGGTGCTCCGATATAAATAGAAATACCAGTACAGAACAAAACGTTGGTTTCTTTCCCCCTAACTTATTTCCCTATAAAAAAATGTTCGTTGTTAAAATAAAGTACAAAGAACTTCTGAAGGATTTGCCTTCAACTGCAATAATAATGTGTGGTAACGGTCATACCCGCTGCAGGTTTGTACACCTGTCATGATTGATTCACGGACCTGTCGTTCAGCAGTTATCGTTTGTTGATGTGGTTCATTGGTATTTTCCCGTTTGGAAATATAATTTAGATCGTTGGTTTTCCTGTTCGAATTGTGTACAATACTAAGTTGTGGTCCCTTATAGTTTGCTGGTTGGTCTTGATCAAAGCTCTGTGTACAAGGCTGTACTTTGACTTATGTTTGTTATTATCAGGTTGGGACCAACCCTCCCTCAGACAAGGGCCTTGAATGAAGAGGTCATTTTACCATGTTTACTGTTGTAGAAAAGAAAATAGAAATACTAAGGATTTGTACAGTGCTATTTTACAAAACCTTTGACAACTTGGAATTTTTTACTCAAAAAGAGGAGAAATACATTAAATTTTAAACAACTTTTCTAAAGGAGGGATGGGTCCACTTATTTTGAATAATATTAAACTGTTAAAGTAAATGTGTTAACATGGTTAAAGTCCAGGAATATTACAAAATGCTTGGACATGTTTTGACCATTTAATACCAAATATTATATAGTTCTTTGGGAAAATATAAGCCCTTTTGTACTTAAAGTGTTTTAACAAAAAAATATATTATAACTTATTTTGACCCCTCATAACAGGGATATTCATAACATTAAGGGATTGTTCTGAACCTGATTATGACTTGGATGGAGAATTGTCTCATTGTCAGTCACACATACATTTTGTACATAGACCAGATTTAATTATTCAATTATTTCTTGTTGAACAGGGAAAAATACTTCATAAATTAAAGAAATGTCAAGGTACAAGTGATAAATCAAGTTTTAATATACTAGTAGTCAAAACCTACTATTTTATGTTTACAAAAAAAAATTATAATCGCTCGCCTTTACTTTTTAAGCTTCGCCTCAAAAAATTTCAAGTTAAATATTTTTTTATTAAAATTTTCAAATCGCTCGCTCGCCCCAATTTTTGGAGTCCAAAAGTCCGTAGAACAAGAAATTAAATTGGTGTGGCCTAACTTAAACATGTCACAAATCAAATAGAACACAACCCTTTATCGACACGTGTATTTGTTTTGAAGTATTTTTTACCTAATTGTACAATTACACTTGGCTGAAAATCTTAGCCTGGCCATTCAGTATAATGTGAATGTCACGCGTCAAAACACGCTCTTTAATTTAAAATCAAAGTCACTTCGGCTGAGATAAAATTGTAGAACATTTCACATATTTAATAGTTTATGTAATAGAAAAACAAAGGAAATTGGGTATCTATTCACGACACAAAATCAGTACAGGCACACCAAAAGAAAAACACACAAAAAGCAAAGGAACAACGCTTTCATTGTTGTTCTTTTGATCATTTTCCTGAGGTGTTGATGTGAATTTTACTGATTAAGTGCATTGTGTCGAAACATTTCATATTTTCAAGTTCATGTTATAGACAGACATGAAGAAAATTGAGTGTGGCCAACTTTCATGAATACCAAGAAATATCAATATATCAAAGAAATACGATTTTATTGCTGTTCCTTATCTTAAAGTTCATGGAAAGTCTTACAGCCGAATTAACATTGAACTGTACCTTCGAGATCTGTTTTTTTTTATTAAAAGTTTTATCAGTATTCGTTGCAAATGCACGTCAGCAAACATAGGTCATGTGTCTCTGGCTGTTTATGACGTCTTTACACTAAATCCATTGTATGTTGGTTGTGTACGGATTAATAGTTTAGTCTTAGATGTATGATTTTTTTATTAGTTGTTAGTGGCTTTGAACTAGCTGTCAGATAACTGCGAGTACTCTCAGATCTGTTCATTGTGTCTTTTTGTGTCGGGATGTATAAATACACGGCCTAGTCCACTTGTATTTTTGTCCATCTGATGAGTTAAGCCTTTTTCAACTGATTTTTATAGATCGTTCTTATTTTGAACTGTTATATAAATAAGAGGATGTGGTATGATTGCCAATGAGACAACTATCCACAAAAGACCAAAATGACACCAACATTAACAATTATAGGTCACCGCACGGCCTTCAACAATGAGCAAAGCTGTCTCAAAGTTGTCTCATTGGTAATCACACCACATCTTCTTTTTTATATTTTGTAAAATACATCTTGTCTATCTATTCCGTGGGAAGAAAATCCTAATTAGTTTGAAAAGTTCAAAGTTTATAATAAGAAAGTCACTCAAACAAAAAGAGAAAAAAGAAAAGAGAAACAGGTAGAGGCGATAACACCTTTACCTATCCTGACTATGAATCAATGCCATATGCTCAGCTCTGACTGCCACGTTCCTGAATTAAGAATCACGAAGCACATTAGCAAACATAAAAGACAAAAGTACAAATAAATTACCATAGCACAATATCACAACGACGGGATGTTTTAGTTACGATTTTCGGCAAATTGATATTACCAAAAATAAAGTAAACAGTACAATGCAGTAATATTTATAATAGAGACACAAAAGAGTATCGTAGCACGTTAATAAGATGATAAACAACGTCAGTAAATACAACCCGATGCTGAGTCGTGAACAGGGTGTAAGATAATTTCAATAAACCAAGTCGGGTGTATGATAGCTGGTCAACACAAAGAGTTCACAATTTTAGAAATCGCAACATATTTAAAAGAGTAAGATGCTGTAAGGGATAAACTATTAAAGACAAAACAAAACGAATGACAATTTTATTAACACACATTACTGTCAATGAAACATTTACGAAAATTTCAAGATATGATTTCAATAAAAACAAACAACAAGTTTATATTGATGTACAATTCATTTATATAATCAATCTCTTATTAAAGACTAAATTGCCATTAAAGAATATGTTGATATACAAAATATAAGCTGAGACTTACTAAACCAAACTAAAAGCGATATGAAATAATTAACAATTTGAAAGCAATTAAATGAGAATTGTAAAATATTATATTTTTTGGTGTGATGCACTAATAGTTGTGAAATATGTTGTTGATTCACTCCAGTTTAAATTAACTTATGTTTACGCATTCATGGTAGGTGGCGCTAATATGTTGCATATTTACTTTGCATAAATGTATTCACTGCTCAGACATGTTTGATATAATATAACATTATACAATATATTCTAGTAATGACACATTTGATATCAGTTGAAAATGAAATTATTTGACAGACATATTTGGTTGATTAACCATAGTGGGCGGATTAAGGCGGGGGCGTGGCGGGCGTGCGCCCCCCCCCTAAAATTTGCAAAGCATAGGTTGACTTCAACATATTTAAGTATCAGAAGAGACCATTCAATCTTTTTTAACATTCAAAGTATAATATAAAACATTCAGTGTAACAGAATGAACGTCATAAATAATCAACTGACCTACGCTTTATTAAAGTTCTATAAATAATTTCATAGGAACGTGTCAAACGCGGAGTGTTTTTGATGACATATATAATAGGTTTTTAGCAATTAAAGTAATACAAATGTTACATTTTATTTGCTGTTTTATGATCAATTTGTTTGATAATCGAAGTTCCAAAACATCCCTTACTCACTTTCACAATTTCATTATGACACGGTCAAGAAAACAGTCGGCAGGTGAGATTCTTTTATAATATCCATAATGAAAGTTAAATACTGTTTCAAGCGAAAGGTTAGTAAAACTGTTTATTAATTTGTATCTCTGTGTCTATATTTTTTTCTCACTTGCAACCTAAATATTTAGCCGAATTCTGTACCATATTACTGTATGCTTGGGATCCAAAGAAAATAAATATAACTGCGTAAATGCATCTCGTTTTGATTTTAGTTGTTTGTGGCGAACACAGTTAAGTCTGACACGACCTCCGACAATCAAAAAAATAAAAACCAGATAGTATGAAAGGACAATTAAAAATTTCTGGTAAAAGTAGAACTTTTCGTTTGAAATATATATTGGCCAGGTGAGCAATTGTGATCTGTCTCGTCTCACTTTGCGTCCGTCTGTCCGCCCGTCTATCTGTAGATTGTTGTCCAGTGTGGATTAAGGTGGTTTCGGCTTGAAACTTTAATTCCTCGCTAATTTTAACACACAATAGTTCGAGATATCTTCATTTCACCCCTTAAAGAATATTTCAATAATTTTACCAAACAAAACCCTCCAAAAATGTTTCGCCTCGCTCCGATCGGCGAGAATTAAAAGTGGCGCCTACCCTAACTGAAAATCCTGGATCCGCCCCTGCATACTATGCTTTATTAACAACTACACACACAACTCACTACAGAGTGCAAGGGGAATAAGATGTATATAAAACCAACAAAAACTACATCTACGGTTATTGGTTTTAGACAGAAACTAGCAAAAACAGACCATGTTCTTAATTTGACTGTTGGTAACTCCCACATTAGAGATGTTAATGGCGAAAAGCTCCTAGGTTTTTTTATGAAAATCTTGAGTGGACAACCCAAATTGACACTTTGTGCACAAAAATCAGTGACAGGCTAAATATTTTGTCTAGTATAAAGAAATTCCTCCCCCTGGAAACACGAAAGTTTTTCTATTCTCCCTATTTTTGATTACTGTTGTACAATTTTAGGAAACACCAATGACCAAAATACAAAACAACTTTATTCTTGAACTTCCGTGTGATACCCCCTCTAATACAATGTTAGAAAAGTTATCATTGCTTCGATTTACTGATCGTGTAATGTACCAAAGCCTGATATGTTCATAGATGTTTATATGGATCTGTCCCAGAAGATTTGTCTAACAAAATCTTCTATGTTCCAGATAAAAATGTAATGCAACTTAGATCAAATACTACCCAATTACTAAATATACCAAAAGACAATAACAAACACATTAAGAAGATCTTTTCAATAGTCTGGCCCAACTTTATGGAATTAACTACCAGAAGCATGTCAAACATAAACATGATACATATTTTTAAAAAAAACTGCTTTAAGTTTTTTCTTGAAAATCAAGGAATTATTTAAATGATTATGTGTCAATTTTGATTATGTTTTCTATGTTTATCTTTGTTATGAAGAAAATGTGTAATGCATTGCGAGTGGAGTGTGAGCGCATCAAGGGAGAATAGTGTTTGTACTAATTAAGTATACCCTCTTGAAATAAAGATAATTATCATTATTATTATTATTTCAAAGCATGAATTATAGAAATTCTGATTTTGTCTCATTATTGAAAACTCACATTTTCTGCAAAAAGGCAAGTAGGTGCACATTTTTATAAGTTATCTAATCTACAAAATAAATGAGCTTCGATAGTTGAACTATACGATGCCACGTGGAAGTCTATATATAGGGGGCGTAAATGGCATAAACAACTACACGAGTGTATAAAAGATCAAAATTTTTCGAGACGCTCCAATAATCTTTTTTCTTGATAACTTAATGCCAAACTAGAGTTTTTAACCATTTTCACGGCCCACTGAACCTCGAAAATGATAGTTTGGATGGGGCATCTGTGTACTAGGGACACTTTCTTTTTGAGTTGGTTAACCATATAATAATGACATGTTGTTTTTTCCGATTTTTATACATGCATGATACACATACAAATGAATACCTGATGACATTCAATACAAATGTTTTAACAATGCATGTTTTGATGCTGATTAGCATATGTATGATTTCAACACTTTTCTTGTTATGAATATAAAATAATATACAGTGTAACGTAATCATATAATAATACCAGTGACGCTGCATGATTTAGAAAATAATACACTAAATTATTTTATTTCATATCGGTTGAGAATAAGATTCTCTTATTGGATAAAAAGGGGTCACATGACATTAATCTTCAGTAATAAATTCCATCGGTCATTAACAGACCAATACGGACCAGAAAACCGGTCGTTAATGAACTTTTACATGATATGGACCGGTGGGGCGTGGTTTACGTCTGATAATGACCGTTGAGGCGTTGTTTACGTCTGATAATGACCGTTGGGGCATGGTTTCCGTTTGATCATGACTGTTGGGGCTAGGTTTCTCTCTTAATGACCAATGGGGCGTGGTTTCTCTGTTTAGAAAGGTGTACCTTTTATAAAACATGTTCCTGTTTTTAATATTACATTTAAGTTGTTGAATTGTTTATTATATGTTTTCGTTAATAGTAAAATTAAAGAGAACTTAATTAGAATTTATGTACTGCAAAGTTGCACTAAAATGAATAGCAGTATTACTACGACTGGTATTCACTCTTTGCTATAGAAATCGTACAACTTCTCGAGTTCGCTTTAGGCGTTTTGAATTTATGAGAATTTTCCAAAAACATGGTTTCTCAATGAAATAAACATAATAGTTCTTGAAAAACTGGTCAATATTGTGATACATGGACTGCCCGTAGGACGGTGGTATTGACTGCGACAGCAATAATGACCACGCCTTCGGCTCAGTCATTATCACTATCTTAGTCAATACCACTGTCCTGTGGGCAGTCCATATATCACGATAATGACCAGTTTTTCAAGAACTATTATATAAATGTATATCAACAACACATATACAAAACTGCACAACCAGGTACTTGTAATAAATGATATCAAGTATTTTAACAATAACGATGTATGAATAATCAAGAACATTATTCGATATACATTAATCATTAGTTTCAAATCATTTGATGAATATACTAGCTATTGTTGTATATGATAAACACCTCATCACAGTGCTTGCTTTTAGGCATATGTAAAAGATACAGATCTTATCTCGATACCACTGCCAATATCAGCTCTTTTTTCTGTCTTTATCTTTTTATGCGTTTTAGTAGGAATTTCTTTCCTCTTTCTCTGAAATATGAAAAATATATAATACAAATTATTCCTGCCGGTACCACGTACTATCTGTTTCCAGTATATCAATAAGTTTGAGAAGTTTACCATTTAGATTAGAAAAACAGAATATGATTTTATTTCTCAAAAAGGACAATCTACACGTAATATTCACTTAAAAGGGGTATATACAAGGGTAACTACAACGTTGATTGGATGCAATGGCATTGCCAGTTCGTTTTCCACTTATGCGTTTGAATATCTCTTTAGTATCTTCTGCCCCTCTTTTATTTGTAGTGATAATTAATGTGAATGTATCTTATGATGTTTTAATTTGTTCACTTCCACGAAAACATAACAAATTAACATCGTATTATATTCTGATTTGATTAAATCTATGTAAGATTATGTGTATCGCTTTTTGCAGTTTATGCCATTTCATCAGGTTTGTTTGTAAACTTGATTTGTTTTCTTACTAGATTCATGAGATTTGATCATTGACAATCTACTGTGGTCTATATTCATTCATTCATTCAACTTATCATCACCAGTTGAATCAATATCACCAATACTTTTAATGTGAAATAGATGTGTATAACTGATTGATTATGCAATTGTTTTTTATATAACTCATTTTCAGATTTTGATCATTTAGATTCCATCACTGAAACAAGTGTGTTGCGATATTTCTCTACTCGAGACAGTTAAATTGTTTAAAGCGCGAGGTTTGCCTAGCTTTTTAAAATAATGAAAATTTAACTGTCGAGAGTGTAGAAATATCGTAATACACGAGTTATAGTGGTGGAATCTGCTTCTCGAATGATTCTTATCCTTCCTTGCCAAAGATTTGCAGAAAGTTATGGTCTTTTTATGTGACGTCATCAGCCAATCCCGCCTTTTGTCATGACGTCACAAAAGAAAATTCAGAAGAATTCAAGAAAATTTAAAGTAATAATTAAATTTTTAACAAACATTTGCTGAGAAGAGATATTTCACAAGTGATCGAAAATAATTTTCTCTCACCGTTCAAGATATGTGAATAGTTATCAAAGGTACCAGGATTATAATTTAGTACGCCAGACGCGAAAATAGCAAATACATTAGAGAAACATTTGTTCTTTTTACCACATTTCTAATCATGTCATACATTAGCTGTTTACAAATCTTTGAACTAATCGAAATACTGAGAATCTTCAAATCAATTAATATTTACCTTAGATGCATTTGGCATATGGTAATATTTGAATGTATAAATTGAATAACACGGACCAGAACTTAATTCTTTGTTTAATCTGCACTTAATATCTGGAATCACCAATGCTAGGATTGGAATTCTTGATTCCCCAATGATGCGATAACGGTTTGAGAGGCATTGCCGAAAATTTGAAGATTTATTATACTTATCTCAGTCGTAACCATCGCCAAGTATGTTAGTGAATGCGAAGAACAGCACACAGAAATCATATAAAGTATTACCTTGAGGGATGTGTTCAAAGTCATCGAGTCCTTTAAATCTTCCAGCAATGACTTTGTGGGAGATACAGTCTCTCCTTCTCTAAAATCCATTTCTAAGAATAAAATATTGATCTATGGTAAGTTCATAATTAGTACTAAATTAACAAAAGTAAATGTTTCCTCCTTAGATACTAGTATTCCATTTGTTTAACGTTATTTTCACAGAAATATTATTCAAAGCATTTTGAGCTAAATTCAGCTTATAATCCTGCAAATTCCGTTTAATTTTAATTTTGATTTAGTATCGACAGAACCCTCATCTCCGTTATTCTAATCAAGTTTAATTTTTATATTGTTTCATTCCAGCAACACGTTTTGTACCTATTTGGGTAAGAGAAAGACTGTGTCTTCTTCAGAAGCTTCTGGTTCTAAGAAACCTTGTTGTAAAGGACAAAAAAGTCATCAGATCGGTTTTGCTTAGTAAATAAGCATCATTTTAATAGTTGACAATTTGAGAAAAAAGTTGTTCATAGTGAGACTTAAAATAAAATTTCAAATTTTCGGATACCAAAGAGGTGCTCATAACAGTAGAGGAGGAAAGACATCAGTACAATTTAGATGACAAGGTGAGAAAAGTGAGGTTTCCGAAAAGACACATACCGGTCGGGGGGCGTTTAACATATATTTTACAAGAATGGGAGCAGATAACTCAGGATCAGTGGGTTCTGTCAATTATCAAAAACGGTTACAAACTGCAGTTTCTGCAAAAACCCTTCTTTTCAGGGAATAAAAAGACAGTAGTCAGTACAAAACATTTGGATACTATCAATTCTCTTTTGGAAAAGGGGGCTTTAGAAAAAGTACCAGTCAAAGAAAGAATGACAGGTTTTTAAAGTACGTTATTTTTAATTCCAAAAAAAGAATGGACAAATGAGACCGGTTATAAATTTGAAACCACTAAATCAGTATCTTCGAAAGCAGCGCTTAAAAATGGACACAATTTCAAAAGTATTGAACTAAGTAAAACAAGGAGATTGGGCAATAAGCCTTGATTTAAAAGACGCTTATTTTCATATAAAAGTATTCAAGAATCACAGGAAATACCTCAGATTTTCTGTTCAAGGTCAAGTTTACCAGTTCAAACCCCTTTGTTTTGTTTGGCCCAACATCGACACCACGAGTTTTTACGAAGGTGGTTTCAGTAGTTGCGGCTCATTAGAAATACAAAAAACATACGTCTAGCAGTATATCTGGACGATTGGATGTGTGTCAATCAGTTTCAACAAAAACTTGTAATAGATCGAGAAATAATGTTGAATCTCATTGTTCGACTAGTCTTTTTAATCAATCACGAAAAGTCAAGTTTAATACCAAATCAAACAATCAATTGTTTGAGAGCGGTATTCAAGTTAGATCAAGGTTCTGTGTTATCGATTTAAGACAGGATACAGAGTCTATTTCTATCAATACAAAAAGTAATGAATGGCAATGTAACAGCCATTGGCATCTTGTCTAGAGTTGATCCCAAATGCAAGGTTACTTTTGAGGCCTGTCCAATTACATATACTTCGAAATTAGACCCATCAAAAATGAGTGTAGAATTTCAAACTCAATGTACTCTAAACTTAAAAGTTCATTTGAAATGGTGGCTGTCTTTAGCAAACACTATGCAGGGAAGATCTTTAAAAAAACAAAATCAGACCTCAGTTATGATCACAACGGATGCCTCCGGGGGATGGAGGATGTGACATGAACAACCTAACAGTTCAGGGTCTTTGGACAGAGGAGCAAATTGTTTACATATAATTAATCTTGAATTGGAAGCAGTTTTTCTGACTGTGAAGAAAAGTTTTTGAAAAACAGACTAGTTTTGATTCGGTCAGACAATGTTACAGTAGTTCAATACACAAACAAGCAAGTAGGGACTCGGTCACTTCAGCTATGTCAAAGGACATGGGATTTATGGATGTTTGCCCTAGAAAACAAATTTTATCTGAGAGCAGCAAACATTGCGGGAGTATACAATGTGTAAGCAGATCAATTGAGTCGGATAAAAAATCATGCGACAGAGTGGGAATTGGATATTTCAAAATTGGGGGCATCCAACAATCGATCTATTTGCGACAAACGAGAACAAGAAAGCAGTTGTGTTTTGCTCATGGATAAATTACCCACAAGTATTAGCAGTGGATGCTTTGTTCATAGAATAGAACAGCATGTATGCCTAAACATTCCCCCCCCCCCCCTTGCACTAATCCCAAACATTTAACAGCACATCCAAAAGTTTCAGTGCGAGATAATACTGATAGCTCCGCTTTGGCTAATACAACATTGGCATCCCCAGTTGTTGCAACTACTAGTAGCTTGTCCTCTTAAACTTCCACTAGTAGAAAATCTACTGGTTCAGGGAAAGAGAAAAATGGCACATCCAAATCCAGAAGTGTTTCAGTTTACTGCATGGTGGCTATCGGCCAGCAGGTCAAAACAAAAGGATTTTCCGAAAACGCTCGGAATCTGTTGTCAGGATCTTGGCGGGCAGGTACTCAAAAGGATTACAAAACTATATTTAGAAAATACAACAGCTGGTGTTCGAACGAAGAGGCTGCAAATCGTTTAACACATGTATTTTACAAAGGCTTACAGTATATGACAATTGAAGGTTACAGGTCTATGCTGTCTTCAGTATTATCTCCCATTGAGAAAAATCCCTGTTGATCAACATCCTTACATTATGAGATTACTGAAAGGGTTTTTTAATACAAAACCACATAAAGAAAAACTTGTACCCAAGTGTGATATACCTTTAGTCCTAGACTAAAGAAAGAACCTTATGAACAAATGAAAAAAGCTAGTTTGAAATATATAACTTGGAAAACAATTTTTCTTATTGCAATTACCACTTTTAGAAGATGTGGAGATTTGCAATCGTTGAGAATTGGGGAAGGTTCAGTTAATGTTAAAAAAGAGGGTGTGATTTTTTTACGTCATGGTTTGTCAAAGCATGAAAGCATTCCAAATCAAAGTCCAACTATTTTTGATCCAGCTTTTGAGAACAACAGATTGTTAGATCCAAAGAGGGTTTTGACACATTATTTGAGAAATACAGAAAATTTAAGAAACAAGAACGTCAAAGATGAACTGAAATTGTTTTTAATTGTAAATAAACCACATAGACCAGTGTCTTCTCAAACTATTTTAAGTTGGTTAGTTAAGGTGTTTAAGCATGCATATAAAACAGAAGAAGGAAATTACTTCAGTGAAAGACATTCTACTAGGTCTATTGGACCTTCCTGGGCTCTTTTCAAAGGAGTAGAACTGAAAGACATTTTAGAAAGTGCAGATTGGAGACAAACCAACCCTTTTGTGAATTTTTGCTTAAAATATGACTGTTTTGGCTACTTTCCTTACGAATTTTGGCGGAGATAATGTTTATAAATCTTTGTGTAAATATTAACAGCTGTATATTTTAAATGTATATAGAATATACTTACAACTTGAAGTTGTGGGAGACATTTTTATAAAAAATGGAGAAAAATATTTAAAAGAGATCTGAAAATTTGCTTTCGCAAATTTGTTGTACTTCCCTCGCCTGGATTCGAACCCATGCTACTGAGATATCGTGACACCAAATCGCCTGCACTGTAGCCGTCTTGCTAGACCACACGACCACCTGGGCTTCACAAAAAAAGCTAACGGTGGCCGTATGTTACCTTTCCTCGTCAGTTTTAATCTAGCGTCGTATTACAGTACATGATTTATAAGGCATGGAGATATTATTGACGAGGTGTATATACATAATGTACACAGCCATGTATCACCACCATTGCTGGTGATCCGATGGATAAATCTGTTGTAGAGTTGTCACTGACTCAGACGTACTTATGAATATAATTATTTTCTGTGACTGTATCTTGCATTTATTTGTAAGATCCTTTACTATAGATAATTGAGCTGATCTGTAACAATTAAATCTCCATGTTATTAGCTTGGTATTATAGTTGGTAGCTTAACTTTCAAATTGTTTAAACAGTATGGAATTAATACCAAAAGTTGTGGAGCTGGTGGTAATTGGTCGACAAGAGAAATTTGACAATGGTGATGAAGGTTTAAAAAATGATTTGCAAGTTCGTTTACGCAAGGCATTTTTGTCCGGCTACATGTGTGATACAGACATATTTCAAAATCTACAAAAACACCTGCATACGGGGTATACATCTGTCAATTAATACGATATTTTCGTGCTTGTTTTTCCTATCGTGATTGTTTTTATAGAGGGTGCTCTAGGAAGGCTATCAAACCAAGATCTAAATGGGGAATTTGAAATCCTCCTTTCGTAAATTTTACGGATGCCATCACGAGTTGGTTGACCGTTATGGAATAATAACATTAACGGTACCAATTTTTTTTCACCAGATGCGCATTCGACAATACCTGTCTCTTCAGTGATGCTCGTGACCAAAATATTTGAAAATCCAAAGCTTATATAAAAGATGAAGAGCTATAATCCAAAAGGTTTAATAACCGTTTCACAGATGATATCGGATATGTTTCTTACGTCGTAACTACAACCCCCTTCCCTTTCATGAATGTGACCTACCAAATAAGACTATTTACCAGATGTGTGATAACATGAGCAACACGACGGGTGCCACGTGTGGAGCAGGATCTGATTACCCTTCCAGAGCACCTGAGATCACCCCAAGTTTTTTGTGGGATTCGTGTTGCTAATCGATAGTTTTCTATGTTGTGTCATGTGTACTATTGTTTGTCTGTTTGTCTTTTTCATGTTTAGCCATGGCGTTGTCAGTTTATTTTTGATTTATGAGTTTGACTGTCCCTCTGGTATCTTTCGTCCCTCTTTTATTGTTGTTTATGTTAGATTTATTCAAAGTAAGTTCTCTTAGGTAAAATTAATTCCGCCGATTAAAAAAAAAAAGGAGTATTTTAACGGATGCTTATAAAATGTTACATCTTTCTTTTTTCTACCAGACGACTAAAATTCTGATATCCCTTTGACGTTATAAGGTAAGCGAGCCTATCAAATGAGACTAAATCTAAAATGTGTCCAAATGCTTTTATATTGCCCTTTTACAGTATTTAACCAATTTATAGTACAGTATGAATGTTTTCAAAGTGTTAACTAATTATTGAGAGTTATTTGCATACAATATTTTATTGAACTTAATAGAAGTATTTTACCTCGTTCATCAATACTTATTGATAACCGTTCTGCCAAAGCATCTTCTTTTTGACGCTTTCCTTTTGAAAAATTTAACAAATGGGTAACTGTCTGGCAGAGTACTTGACCCATTTTCTTGTCTGTTTCAAGAATGCTAGCTTCAACCTCAAAGTCTAGACAAACTAAAGGTACACTCAATTCTTAAATGAAAAAGGAAATACTAAATTGCAAATAAACTCCCTCCGATATTATGTTTTATCACAGTAAACCTTACAATTGTACTAAAATAAGACTCGCACCAATTTGTAATATGAATTTATGTAATTATTTTATCCCGAGCGAAAGCGATCAACAAACTGATTATGTAAATACAAACATGTTTTAATTACATCATATTCGCATCTGCTTTTATTGTTACCTTGATTTGCCGTCTTTATCGATTCATGAGATTTGAACATCAGTAAATACTGTTAAATACATTATTTGTGCATGTAAACTTATAGAGATATTGATGTAAACAAAATTAAGATTTGTTTACTTATGATACGATGTATTTTTGTACCAAAGACGTGTTTCATGTGTCAGGTAAGCTCTTGACGCAAGATTAAAACAACCAAATTCATCAAACTAAAACTTAAAATCTCTAAGAAAATGAATATATATATATATATATCTTAAACTACACACCAACATACGCCAAGACACACACATATACATATATATATATATATATATATATATTATTGCTTTATATCCACTGTCTCAAACAACTTAAACTCTTTTGCACAACAATCATCTCCGATGTTTGATAGGTTCATCATTAGAGACTTTAGATTGCTTTGTCGATCTGTTATCTAGGTCAAAATCTGAATTTACTAAAATTGTTTTAATTGTGGCTGTCAAATATTCCCTATTTTAACCTGATGACTAATTGGATATAGGAAGATGTGGTATGAATGCCAATGAGACAACTTTCCATCCAAATAACAATCTATAAAAGTAAACCATTATAGATCAATGTACGGCCTTTAACACGGAGCCTTGGCTCACACCTAACAACAAGCTATAAAGAGCCCCAAAAATACTAGTGTAAAACCATTCAAACGGGAAAACCAACGGTCTAATCTATATAAAAAAAAAGACAAACTAAGACAGGATTCGCATAGAAAATTATTCATGCAGAGTAAGAAGCGTTTAGTCTGTCGATTCAACTTGCTTTGCTTAGTTGGGAGTTCAGGCGATTCTCTCATCGTTATTTTCCTTTTTAGTCAAGCGCTCTTAACCTCTCTGCTGGTATTGAAATAATTGCTGTATAATATACTATACTATCTTACATAATACTTCTGTATAATAAAAGCTATGTAATTTTTACGTAAATACTCAATTAACCTAACTTTTTTCTAAATTACATGCGCACTGTTTCGTCAGCCGCAAAGCATATATTTACATCAAACACTTAAAAAAACACTTAAAATTGGGTGTGTCCGAAGAGCTAGGCTATCAAAAAATTAAACAATTCCTTAAAATTCTGCGGCTATTTTTTAATTAAATTAGTTCCGTTCACATTTATTTTCAACTTCAGTGTGTGAAATATAAAAAAATTTAAATAGGAATTCGAATAGAAAAATGTTAAATTATATTAAAAAAAAGAGCAGTGGTTTTCTTTTAAATACTCTTTTACAGACCACCATTTAAAACTAGTACTATTTATTCCGAAAAACATATACTAGTATTCATTGTCCGTCCCTTTATAAATCTGTCAGTTTAAATATTTGACTGCATTACCACTACACTTTTTATGGAAATTCATAAACAAATCGATGATACGCTTGTGCCAAACTTTATCAACAAATGACTTAGTAGGTAGAGGGTAATCAGTACACTTTAAATAGTACGAGGAGTGTGAGCGAACAAAGCCATCAATAGTAAAATATCTATACTACATTTTTGTTCAGAATATGTATTTCACTCAATTTTGCGGGCGTATTTGATTTGTACACTACGTTACAACCAAGCCTTAATATATTATCGTTTTGCTTGTATATAGACTGTGGACATTTTATTGTGAGTTTTTGCTTCTTTAAAATGACATGCATATGGTTTATATTGGAAGAAGAGTCCTGAACATGTGTATTTTTTTCTGTTTTTCTGTCTTTGATTATGTTTTCACGCGGAGAAGTCAGTTGTTATCTAATGTGGTCTATTGTTCTGTCTTATATATCAATTAATTTTATAATCCTTAAATGCATACCACTGACGAAGAAAGCATGTTGATATGTGTGAACTTAAAGAGAGAACGGTTAAAAGCCAGTTGTCAAGTGGATATTAAAATGGACGGGATGTAAGGAACAGAGCAATTGTATAATTTCAATTGATAACGTTATCGTTTTAGAAATATTGCTGATATTTCTATTGAAACAGTTAATAGCCACTCCCTCCTTTTCATCGAAATGTTAGTGTACATATTTCTCGGACCTCAATCTCCTTTTTAAAAAAAATTCTTTTGAGAGATAAATATAAAAATAATGAAAATGACATGTGAATCTATATCTTAACGGGAACTAATTGACCATTTAAAAAAACACGTTCGTCACATCTACAACTAAAAGTTTAATATCCTTCCTTTTTGTTCTAATATTAATTATTTTTATCTTGGTTTGCATATTCTAAACGGATTACAAGATTGAACATTAGTAAACTTCTTTTCAATCTTACTCAATACATGTACACAAACCTTCAATTGAAACAAAAACAGCATCGATGGACTCATTTTGGTCCATCGTAATCATTTCTAGACTAATTATTCTCTCCATGAATAGAATAAAATGGGATTGTAGCAATTGGTCTGTTTTTACATGTACATGCATGTTCTGCTGTTATTTCTATATATAACATAATGCTTCCTAAATTTGCTTCTTTGAATTCAATATCAATCAAATCCTTGTTTATATCATCTTTCGTAGCATTTAATAATCGCACTGCTTCATGCTTGTCTTTCAGATTTTCTAATATGATTTGAATGAGTATCTTCTCCTTTCCTGTGTGAAAAAAATATACCAGATCAGAACATTTGTGCATGATAAATTAACATATGAATAAAAGTGCATTTTTTCTAGCACAAACGATGCAAACGGCTAAGCGCGCACATGTTTTGATTATTAGTTTCTAACATACGTTTGCAAAGTTTACATAAACTTTGACAAACTATATGCACTCGCTAAAAATGCGTCTGCTGTTTGTCGTTTGTCGTTTGTTTGTACAAACGCTACATTTGTTTCTAACTTCAACCTTTAATATATCAAAATGAATCGGGTCAAGGACCAATACAGTATATCTGATTATAGTCCTTCGAAATTCTTTCATTTTCTATGTGCATATATTTAGAGTAATTTAGGGCTGGTAGAACTCTGTGAATGATACATATTTTTTCTTGTGAAATACATTTTTCATAATTCATACTTGCATGCTTGCATCAGGAAAGAAAGTACTAATATACAAAATGTACACTTTCAATGATCCAATTATTCATTAATCTACAGTACTAGAACATTCCATTTATGAAACATTAAACATTCAACGTGTCGTTCTTCTCGCCAAACCTAGTGGTTTTACAAAAGCAGCCGTGGACAGTATTGACAACAGCAGTTCATCTATGACTAAAAAATCGTAACATTGTACGACAATTTAAATATTTCAGCATACTCTTTGTCTAAATCGCCAAATTCGTCATAACCTTTTGATTTAAAGTATATGCATTTTCCTTATAATGTCTGGCACTTTAAGCAATATATAGTGCACCACATATTGTCGTCCGATTGTTAAAACTAAGCATTTATTTTACTATAAAATAAGATTGATCCTTAATAATAACTAAATATAACTATGCGTTTCATACTAACATCTAATACTAACCGTTTTATATAGTTTCCGTTCTCGAACGAAAGTCCACGTCAGTAAAGAAAATAAAACTAGGATCCTATTAACATGCAATTTGAAAACTACGTTCAAACCTATGATTGCGTTGAATAAAAACCGCAATATTTATACGTGTGTATGTAAAACAATTTCGTTGTAGAAGGGTATAAATACAGCACAAACAACATTTTCCAAAAAGACTTAAAAAGTGAAAAAAGTATGTTTAAACAAAACGCATTTACTAACAGGTCGAACAACTGATGATCTTAAACCCTGCTGCCTGCCATTGACGATTGCCAAATAAAATTGATCACGAAATGTAACAAAATGGATCTTAATATAAATTAAATACCAAACAGAAAACGATAAAATTGATGCCAAGATGTTATGCCACAAACACAAGATGTTAATATTTGTTTGTACACCAGATCTAGATTTCGACAAAATATGTCTCTTCAGTGATGTTAGGGATCGAAACGGAGAGAGAGATTGTATGTACATTTTGTAAATGTAGTAGACAGTGAGATCTTATTTCATTTGAAAGCCAGGAATATATATATATATATATACGAATTAATTTAGGCGTAATATGACCAAAAAGAAACGTGCAATGCAAACAGAATACAAGAAACTGTCACCGTTCATGTCGATTCTAAATGGGATCGTAAATTTTTGTAATCTTTTAAGCTGGGGTCACACATTCACGATTTTTGTTACCGTCTTGACAGGACCATTCCCGATTAAAATTCGTCAAAATTCTGATCAAGATCCTGTGAATCATGGATGAAAATTCCAACTTTAATTAAAATTTGTAAAAAAAAAAATTTAATCACGCCAATTATCAGATATTGCTCACGAAGCGTATATTCAACCGTTTTCCAAGCAAATTTGTTCCGATAATCCCGTTCTCAATCCGATTCTAATCCGATTTGTATCTTTTGCATGGTAATTTTCGACCAAATCTGTCACGACTGTGTCCCGATTCTTCTGAATGCAATCCGACAGAGATCATACAGTGACCAGACAGTGAACCGACGCTGAAGGAAGTTGCCGTTAGAAAAATGTCAGCATATTTGGGATGATCAAGTACTGTCTGAATGTAATCCTATTATAGTCCTCTCTACCACATCGCAAACAGCTTTGTCTGGTCTCAGTCGTATTGTGTTCTGTAATTGTCGGGACTCTGACGTTGGTATCATTGACGAATGTCGTTTTAATAACGGGACTATTCCGGAACGGTTTTGGTTAAAAACAGTTCGCATTCGACAAGATCTGGATGAAATCTAGACTCAATCGGCAGAAAAACAGCAGTGAAATATTTCTCCAGATCATTCCCGTTCCACAGGACACCATCAAGAAAACACAGAATATTGTTAGGATTTTGATCCGGTACAGCTGAATCTGTCAAGACACAGTCACGCTTGAAGTCCGACTAGAAAAAATCGGTTGCGTTTCCCTGAATGTTACGGGACGCACCTAACTGTCGGGGTGCTTGGCCGAACTATCCGGACCATTCCCGACCCATAGGATCCTATTACGAACTTAAACGACTGCGTTCAGACAATGATAGGACATTGCAAATAATTCAGGATAGTAATCCGACTTGTTCACTTTTCTTATCTTACTGCTGTCTGATCTCAAACGGGAGCAGTAATCGGCAATGTGTGAACTCCGCATTACAAAAATCTTCTCCTTTGAAGCTACTAAGACAAATTTAATCAAACTTGGCCAAAATCATCATTAGGGTATCTAGTAGAAAAATTTGTCCGATGACCCCCGCGAACCAAGATGGCCAAAAATAGAAAATAGGGGTAAATGCAGTTTTGGCTCATATCTCTGAAACCAAAGCATTAAGAGCAAAACTGACGAAGGTAGAATTGATCATTATGTCAAGATCTATCTACCCTGAAATTTCAGATCAATCAAGCAACCCGTTGTTAAGTTGCTACCCCTGAATTGGTGATTTTAAGAAAAAATTGCAGTTTTTGGTTTTTATCTTCATAAAATTATAGATAGAGAAAAAAACGTTAAACAGCAATAATGTACAGCAAAGTAAAATCTACAAATAAGTCAACATGACCAAAATGGTTAATTGACCCCTTAAAGGGTTATTGCCCTTTATAGTAATTTTTAACAAAATATTTTCCTCTGAATCTACTGGGCCTAGTTCATTTTAGATAGAGATAATTGTAAGCAGCAATTTTGTTCAGAACAGTAAGATCAACAAACACATCACCACCACCAAAACACAATTTTGTCTTGAATCCATCCGTTGGATATGCACATAGACCAAGGTGAGCAACACAAGCTCTTTAGAGCCTCTATTTTATTTGTAGACGGAGGAAATTTGGCAATTGCATCCGTTGTAGCCATAATAGGTTTCACTAGACCTTGGCAAACTGTATGCCCTAAATAATTTTCAGTGGCCTGGCCAAGATTAACAGTCAAAGGTGATTGGGACAATCTATCAAAAGTATCATATAAATGTGATAAATGATCTTCATAGCTAGCACTACACACAATAAATTCATCAATATAAGCATAACAACATTCTTAATCTTTTAAAACATTATTGATCTTTCTTTGAAATTTATCTGGAGCTCTTTTGATACCAAACGGTATGACATTATAATGAAATACGTCGTCTGGTGTGAAAAAAGTTGAAATTTCACGAACTCTCGATCGGTGTCAAGGGCACCTGCCAGTAACCTTTCAATAAATCAAATTTGCTCACAAATTTTGCTTGTCAGATATTATCAATGCAGTCTTTTATACTTGAAATCGGATATAAATCAGATTTTTTAAATAGAATTAACTTTTCTGAAATCAGTTACGAAACTAAATATTTTATCTGTTTTGGGCACACGGAGACCAAGAGAGCTCCATTCAATATTACTCGGTTCAATAATATCATTATCAAGCTAAAATCTAAGTTCTTTTCTCATATATTCAAGTTTTCATGGATTGAGCCGGTATCGGAGGATGTTGCTTAATTGGAGAAGTATCGCCTACATCGACGTCATGACAAACAGTGGTTTTGTTTGGCACATCTGGAAAAAATATTTTTAAAAGAAAAGTTTTCAATTGTTTTCTATTATCAAAAGGCAGATGGACAAGTTTTGAGTCTAAATTTAACAAAATGTTCAATCTTCCTGTTTGTTCTATAGTCTCAGAATCAAAAGATGGTTCAATTATATCTGGCTTGTCATTATCGTTAGCCAATTGCAGCTGGTTTGCTCTCACTTTCATTAGCACGATCAAACTAACATACTTATTACGCCGAGGTGGAGTTTTTACAATACAATTCAAATCATTCATTTTATTTTTTATTTCATAAGGACCACAGTATTTTACCTGTAAAGTATGTCCAGGAACTGACAAACAACTACAAGTACTTTTTCACTAAGTTTAAAAACTTTGTCCCTGGCATTTTGATCATACCATACTTTCATCTTATTTTGAACAGTTTTTATTTTTTTTTCTCAGCAATTTGACAAGCAGAATGCAATTTTTCTTTAAATCTAGATACATAGTCTAGAAGATTCAAGTCAGTGTAATTAGTGAGCCATTTTTCCTTAACCAATTCTAAAGGTCCTGTTACAGTATGACCAAATACTAACTCAAAGGGACTAAAACCAAGGGATTCTTGAACAGCCTCCTTGACAAGCTTGATGAAAACACTCTAAGGCAACTTGTGATTCTGGCTGCTATGAACTAGACCTATACTGAGCAGTCCTTAACTGGTGAACGACCTCCTGAAATAAAACTAACATGAAATTCGAGCCCTGGTCAGACTGTATAGACTTTAAAAGTCCTACAAACGTAAATACAATTTATAAGAGCTGTTACAAAGGCTATTGTTGTTGTTTTTTTATTCCTAAACAAAATAGCCCAAGGAAAACGAGTATTTCCAGTCTTGGTATTCGGTAAAAGTCTAACACAATCAATTAGTTTTCGGTTATAAAGTTCTTCAAAGACTGGAGTTGAAAGAAGTGGTGGGTTTTTTTCTGGTTAGGCTTACCAACAACCAGCCATAAATGGCATGATTTGCAGTATTGGTTGACTTCATCCTTAAGTATGGGCCAGTTGAAATGTTGCATGATCTTGAGGCAAGTCTTCCTTTGACCTGTATATCCGACAAAGGGGTGTCATTATCTTGCCTATAAACTTAAGACACCACCACTTGGTATACCACTCTTAATCCATCCTCTAGTGTAGCATCATTGGGCTATCATTTCCATATTGAAGGTATTTACATTCCGCAATTGTAACTGCTTCCACTGTGGTTGTTCCCTCTTGTCGAGTTGACAACCCTCAGTTTCTTTATTTACCTCTTCTACGAACTTTCTTTTTGTTTAATGAATGGCTGTTGACGTCTTTTATGAGCTGTAATAACCTTCAATATCGGCAAGGAAAGTACCAGAGAAGGGCCATGTAATATCCGGGTCTACTTCTAAATCCGCATTTGTTTCTGCATCGCCCTATTAACAATACAAGCTGAAAACAGTGTTGCATCATATTCATGTAATTAAACATCCACCACAGGTTCACTGATAAGTCCTGATAACAATAGCTTCTTCAACCTTTTTGTTCCTAGCTAGATCATTTCCTAGCAATAATGAGCCACTGGTTATATATTTGAATGTCCGATACGGCTAGGGTTTTCTGCCTGGGATAAGAACATCCTTATTATCTAGAATAATTCATACTTTTGCAAACAGTAAAATGTATAAATGACAATATAAAAAATATACATGATAAAACTGAAGTGGTGACTACAAAATAAAAACGATTACATTACATAAAACAACCTATCCATCCAGCACTTAAAGATACACCGCCGAGTTAGCCAAAGCCTCAACGCACAAAGTGACGTCTCATTTGAAATTCTAAAAAAAAAACACACAAAGTGGCGTCACATTTGAATTTGTAAAAATATTTCCCAAAAATAAGATAGAATTAGGATTGGTTTAAGATTAGATTTTTAATTATTTATACTGATATTACATTTATTAATATTTATGAAAATTATAAGATACTAATTAAAATCAAATTGTGGTAGTAATAAGATAATTAATTGTATTATCTAGCTATGTTGGTGTTTCTTCTGAATTAAACTGTAAACCCTAATATATCGTATAAATTTAGTTGAACCAAAATAAAATCTAATAAATGAAGGGGGTGATTAATTATATTTACAATAACACACGAACGTAAAAGTTTAAATTACGCATCGTAGATTATGATCTTTGTGAAACTATTATGTAAGTCAAAAAGAAATTTATGATTATTCCATCAGTATCTATATATTATGATTGTTTTAGTAACTTTCTAACTACACAATTATGACATTATTTTGTAAAGAACTATAAATAGGTCACAATCCAAATATGGAACATCTATTAAGTCCAAATAAAACAAATAAGGCCTTTCTGGAATTTAGCACGAATATATACATGTTAACGTTGCTACCCGACTTATGTAATTATGACGTTACTTATATAGCAATGGCTAGACGTTAGAATAAACACGATCTATACACAACGCATTTTATCTACTTTACACGACATTTATGGTGCCGTAACTGTCGGAAACAATGAAATCGGAGTTAAACGCAGTACGTAGAGGACACAGAGGGCAAGTTACAAAGTTATTCAAGAAATTCGATGAGATTGAAAAGACTTAGACAAAGACGATGTGAAACTAATTTCGGATGCAATTGAACAGAAACAGAGGACTATCGTGGATTTAAATGAAAAGATACTGGATTTAACGTCGGAGGAGGACGTAGAAGAGAAAATTTAAGAGTCTAATGAGTATTTGTAAAATTTAGAGTCCAAACTTCGGGAAATTTTTAAAATTACACATTCCGATTCTATTTTCAAAATGTAGCATCAACGTCTCTAGATCAAAATGCAAACAGTTTTACTCCATCTTACCCCACAAATTAATCGCTTACCAATGCCAATGATGTACACAGCAATGAAACTGAAATTAATGTACAGCCAACCCATTTCGATAACTTCCGTTCCATTCAAAATACCCATAGTGACTTGCAGCCTACAAATAATTTGTATAATCAAGGCTTTTCTTCGGTATCAAATAGCAGTCAAAACCACAGATTACCAAAACTACCGCACTTTGATGGGGAAATTTTACAATGGCAAACCTTTTGGGATTCCTATGAATCAACTATTCATTTCAACAGTACTTTGACCGAGATCCAGAAATTTAGTTACTTGAAGGCCAACTCCATGGCCATGCCGCCAAACTATTGAAGGTTTCGCACTAACAAATGGCAATGCCGTTTATTTGCTCAAATATCGTTTTGGATCGCCTCACAAGATTATTCATGACTACATGAAAGCTTTAATGGATCTTCCTTCACCGTCAAATGATTTAAACAGCCTAAGAAGGTACGGAGACCACATAGAAACGTACGTAAGAGGTCTTGAATGTTTGGGTCAAACACAAGAAATGTATGACGTGCTATTAGTACCTATAATTATAAGTAAACTACCAGTAGAAACGAGAAAAAGTATTACCCGTGAATATGATAGCGATCATATAACTCTAAACATCCTCAGAAAAGCCATCACAAAGGAAGCGATAATTCTTGAAGCGGGACAATTTATCGTCCGCGAAGGTTTACATACTACCGCAACATTTTTGACCGAAGCTCGCAATAAAACTTAGCGAAATTTCGATAAAAACAATCCACGTTTCAATGACAAAAAACTTTCATGCATCTACTGCACTGGTGTACATTTTCCGGGAGATTACACGATAATTTCTGACGTGAATGAAAGACTGAACATCGTAAAGCAAAAGAAAAAAGTTTCAACTGTCTAGGAAACCACGGTGTTTCTGAGTGTAAATCACGTAACCGATGTAAGAAATGTAACAATAAACATCACACCAGTAATTGCGGAGAACAAGCTACAGATGGAAAAGGACAGGACAGCAAGGGGAAATCAACCGTTGTAATCTTGGTAAAAACAGAAGAACCAGAAACTGCAGTAATGTATACTTCACAACACACAAGCGTTTTATTGAAAACAGCTATCGCACCAATATCATACGGGAAACAGATCACAGAAGCTAGTATTTTATTTGACGAAGGTGCCCAACGTTCATTCATTACTTAGTGCATGGCAGACAAATTACAGATAAGACCAAGCGGAAGGGACACAATTGAACTGTCAGCTTTTGGAGACAAGGAGAAGAATATACGCCATTTGGATACAGCAACCGTTCAACTACAAAATGACAAAGGTGAGATTGTAAACATTAATGCATTGATTGCTCCAGATATTGCAGCCCCACTTCAAAACCAGACGAAATACTTTACACGTAATTTGCCATTCTTTAAAAGATTTTAAGCTCGCACATCCTGCAAATAACGCTGATAGCTTGGAAATTTCACTCTTGATAGGAGCCGATTACTATTGAAATATAGTTCAAGATCGCGTGATAGGAGGGGATGGACCTACAGCCGTAGCATCAAAAATTGGTTACTTGTTATCTGGACCCGTAATAAGAAACGGAAAGAAATTATTGACTTTACCAGTTCTTTTGAATGTTACTTCACACCATGCAGAGGAAAGTGAGATCGAAAATTCTGGAATCTAGAATCGTTAGGAATACTTTTACCACAACAGGACGATGAGGAGAGTTTTGGAAAGACTTATCAACAAGACTGTATCAATTTGAAAATGAACGTTATTCTGCCAAGTTGCCATGGAAACTGGATCATCCGGACTTACCTTCAAACATCATGATCGCTAAAGCAAGGACCGGAAGCACAATTAGAAGACTAAGTCGTGAACCACATATATTACGAAAATATTCAGCAATTATTGAAGACCAAATGAAGAGAGGGTTCATAGAGAAGGTAAACGATGTAAACAACAATGGTAAAGCACGCACTATATACCACATCATGCCGTAAAAAAGGATTCGACAACAACACCAATGCGTATAGTATACGACTGTAGCTGTAAAAAGTCGCCAGATCACGCAAGTTTGAACAATTTCCTTATGTCAACTCCGCTAGACTTGAACGACTTGACAAAAATATTAATGGGATTTAGAACCAAGAAGTACACAATAAGCACAGACATTGAAAAGGCTTTCTTACATATTGGATTAGATGAGAAAGATCGAGATTTTACACGCTTTTTTTGGTTGAGCGACAGAGATAATCCCAGCAGTACTCTTACAACATATCGATTTAAATCTATTTTGTTTGGTGCAACAAGTTCAAACACTTGGATGCATGCAACACAAATATCTCAGCAATGATGAAGAATGGCCTTTACGTGGATAATATTTTGTCCAGTTTGGAAAATGAAGATGACGCCGCAAAGTATTTTGTACAAGCCAGATCATTGATGTCGGAGGCTGGATTCAACTTTCGTTCATGGAGTTCACATTGCTCAAAACTTACAGATTTAGCAAAGCAACATGACGTATGTGACAAAGATTTTTTTTTCAAAATACTTGGACTGAAATGGGATACAGTTAAAGATACGATCACTTTCAAAAAGCCGACTTATTTGATATTGAACTACAAAATATTACGAAACGTGAAATTCTTAAACAGTCGTCACGTATTTACGATCCGCTAGGATTACTTAGCCCTGTATCCGTACGAGCAAAAATCTTAATGCAAACATTTTGGGAAGAGAAGTACGAATGGGATGAGCAACTACCATTAGAAATACAGACAACATGGAAACATTTAGCCAAGGATTTGGAGAAAACGACTTATACAGAATTGAAAAGACAGTATTTTCCTAATTTACCAAATCAGAAAACCCAACTACACGTTTTTGTAGACACTAGTTCAACTGGATACGGAGCAACTGTTTACATATGTAACCATCAAGAAGCATCTTTAGTTATTGCAAAGAATAGAGTAGCACCGCTTAAACAACTGACACTACCACAGCTGGAATTAATGGCCACATTGATTGGAGCACGACTAGCCGATCACGTTAAATCAGTTTTACACATAGAAGACATAACGTTTTGGTCAGACAGTCAGATAGTTCTACAGTGGTTATCAACTTCAAAGCAATTGAAAAGGTTCATACGAAATAGAGTACTGTGGATTCATTTATTTTCGTGGGTATCAATTTTCATGGATTGCTGAAATCTTGCATTTTCGTGGATACTTGATTTCGTGGTTTAGCCAATCTCCGTATACAACGCCTATTTAAAATATGATTTTCGTTGAACATTTGAATTCGTGGTTCACCTGTACCCACAAAACCCACGAAAATTGGTATACAACGAATAATAATGAATCCACAGTAACGGAAATACGCAAATTGACCAGTACACAAGAATGCAAATATTGCCCAACGAAAGATAATCCAGCTGACCTTCTTACTAGAGGACTCAGCGCGTCACAGTTGGAAAAGAACACATTATGGTTCAACGGACCCGAATGGATCACTGATGCATCAAAATGGCCGTCGTGGAAGCCAAATGACACAACATTATTACTTACCAGTACAGATATAGAAGAATCAAGTACAGCGGACAATGAAATATAAAATCAACAAGGAATACCCCAAATTGTGCAAATTACTAGATATAGTACATTATCAAAATTACTTCGAATAACAGCTTATCTATTACGATTTATAAGAAATTGCCGTTTGCTAATATTACAGAGAAAAAAGGCAAAATACGTTTCAAGAGAGGAATTGCAGGATGCAACAGAGTGTTGGATACTAAATTGCCAAAGAACTTCATTTAAGGACGAAATGTTATACTTGAAATTAAAGGATACTAAACCTACCGTTTTAGTTAGACAACTTAGATTGTACCTGAATAACAAAGACGCAATTTGCTGTGGAGAGAGAATTCATAACGCACCTGTTTGTGAAAATACGAAATTTCCTTATTTGTTACCTAGAAGGCATCCTTTTACAAAATTAGTTGTTCTTGATATACACAAGTACATGAAACACTCAGGAGTTTTATCAACATTGACTCAGATACGACAAACCTACTGGATACCCCGACTATGCAAATACGGAAGAGGAATTTTGCGAAATTGCGTAATTTGTCGAAAAATCAACAGTAAACCATATACAGCACCTGATCCGCCGCCACTCCCAAAAGTTCGATTTCTGAAAGCGCCGCCTTTTACACTTACCAGCGTCGATTTTACAGGAGCATTGTACGTTAGAGATACACATGATACTGAAAGCAAGGTTTTATATGCCTATTTACTTGTGCTTCATCAAGAGCCGTACACCTGAAAAATCATTTTTACAAGCCTTTAGAAGATTTGCTAGTTGTAAATCTAGACCACACACCATGATTTCGGATAACGCCTCCATATATTTAGCCGCCTCGGAAACATTAAAGAAATTAACACAATCACCATCGCTAAACGATACGTTGTCATATGGAACAACTTGGAGATTCATAACGAAAAGAGCGCCCTGGTATGGTGGATGGTGGGAACGCTTTATAGGAATTACAAAAACTTGTTTGAGGAAAACATTAGGAAGATTTTACTTTATTTACCCTGGATACACTTCAAACAATTCTGACAGAAATAGAGGCCATCATTAATGACAGACCATTGACCTACGTATCACCGGATGTTGAGGACGCGGATCCGTTAACTCCGTCACATTTACTGTACGGAAGAAGAATAACTTAAACGCCGTATCCACAACCGAATATAGAGTACATTTTCGTGAATAGTGGAAAACAAGAACAGCATAAACATTTGAAAAAACAGTCGAGTTTAATGGAGTATTTTTGGAACCGGTGGAAACCCGAGTATATAACAACGCTAAGAGAGTTTCATCGCCAGACAGGAAACTATTTACAAACTATTCAAGTTGAAGATGTAGTGCAAGTCCAAGATGATAAATTACCGAAAACCCGATGGAACATTGCCGTTGTTGATGAATTGATCACCGGAAACGATGTTTTTTTACGAGCAGCTATAATACGAACTAAAGCAGGACGTATTTCACGTCCTATAGTAAAACTGTACCCGCTCGAAATCCGAACAAACATTAACAATTTAGAAGACAAAAATGATGATACTTCAACAGAGAGATTGACAAGAGTTCTACCAAAACGAGAGGCATCTGTCCGAGCTCGAGAGAACATCAAGAAATGGACTACCCAAAAGTGATAGACTTCGTTAATAGTGAAAAATTTATAAGTGAATTATTTGAATTTGTTTTAGAAAGACAATTAATTATTCAATTTTTAGTAATATCTATTCGATTGACATTTAAAGTAATTAATAGTGTTGTCAACGGTTAACCGGTTAACCGGTTAATCGGTCGAACGACCGAATACCGAATACCAAAAACGCTAACCGGTTAACCGGACTTTTTTCAATTTCGATAGATTTGATAAAAATTTGTGTTGAAAATCAAATCATTAAATAGTTATGTTTTATTTAAAAATTGTCGTCGTGGTAATTTGTTTAACATATCAATTGTCCAGTATATCTATTGCTATTGTTAATCATAAAAACATAAAATTAATTAGAGTTCGGGGCAGGATCTGTAAGAAACATAATCAGTAAACATGTTTTTTTAATAGTAACTTTAAATCAGTAATGAGATTACATTTTACTAATTACTTCATTATTTCGTTTTCGATCTAATATGGTGTAAACCTACATTTAAATGTGCAACCTCCGTAGTGCAAGGGTTAGTCTTACTTTAAATTTAAAAATTGTGAAATGCAAACCAATGTGAATCTACTCAATGTATACGTGAAAGTACGAGTACCATGCTTAAAGAAAAAAACAAAAACAGTGAAGAAACAGGTCGTACAACCTGTACACTGACCTATGTTTGTTAATTTCTGTGTCATTTTGGTCTCTTGTGAAGAATTGTCTCATTGGCAATCATACCACATCTTCTTTTTTATAATTAATCATTTCAAATTGAAACACACCCCATATTTCGGAGACAACAAGAGAAAAGGAAAGAATAATAGGTTTCAGACATGTAACATATTCAATTCTACGAGATTAAGATTTTTTTTTGATTTTTTAATCTGAAGTTGGTACAAACGCTATAGTTGATACGGTGTATTTGATTATTAAAAGTCAAATTTCGCCAGGAATCCTCACAGACAAGCCTTATAATGCTAAAGGAAAAACTTCAATTCTAAAAGCGTATTTATGACTTGGATGAAAGGTTGTCAAATTGACACTCATTCCACATCTTATATCTATGTGTAGGGTTCTATTGATAAGGCTTTCAAACAACACCTTAAATTACCGGTTACCCGGTTAATCGGTCGAACGATTATCCGAGTAACCGGTTAGGCAAAAGTGTACGATTTGACAACACTAGTAATTAATAATTTCATATTTTAACTTTTGCCGGCCCCGAGAATGTCGGGAATTTAGCGCGAGTATATACATGTTAACGTTGCTACCCGACTTATGTAATTATGACGTTACTTATATAGCAATGGCTAGACGTTAGAATAAACACGATCTATACACAACGCATTTTATCTACTTTACACAACAAGGCCAAGATAAATAGTCATAACAATTACAGTATCTAAACAGGTTGAGTTTCCAAAAGCTAAACCATAAAACACCTCTTTATTGTTCTTTACACTAATATATTATAGTATTACCCTTTTGTGCTTAAATATCATTGGATCAATGTTTAAGAGCTGATATAAAAAATGACATGTTTTTTTAAGAAAAAAAAACTTTTTTTCTGTACATATTTTTTGGCGGGTTATATTTCTAATGCTAATTGCGTCCGAGTACTACCCCAGAACTATAAGTCACTGGTTTGAATAAGCTTATTTTATGAATTATTATGTTAGCCACTTCTTGTAAATGTGGGTGTTAATTATAAGAATATTTTACCTCTATTTCTAGTGAATTGACTTTGTTATGACTCCATTGTACATTGAAAATAATACATAAATTAGCTCATACTGTGAATCGTATTGTACAGTTACTTTGTTCCTACCTTTAAGACGTTTGTTATCCATCAGATTTCGGAGATGTTTCAAACTTTCTTCAAACGTGTCTCCATAAAAGAGGTTTATTCCTTCGGATTGATATTGCACTGCAAAAGTAAAATGTAGTATGAGGTTTTTACTTGTCAAACTTTGTCATTATTTTGTGAACATTAATACTTAAATGGAAGCACTGTTTCATATAATATTTGGTTAAATCTTGAATTTCTATGAAACTAATTACTGTATTTTCCTGCCATGTCATCAGTGCTGTGTTAAATCATATTGTATATCTTTTTTGCTTGTGGGAAATTTCATACAAAGTCACTACTGTAAAAAGACAGAATTTTGACTTTCGGTTAGAAAATGGAGGTGAATTTTACGCTCAAAGCTAAGATTTCAACACGTTTGGTGTTAAAGGCAAATGATACGAGTTTTGTCATTTTAATGTTAACGAAATTATTTAACCAATGAATGCATACATTCTAAACTAAGTCCTGTATACAACTTTCTTTTATATTTATTACGAATCTGTAATTTATTTTCGACAAATGATAAATCATTTAGTGATTGTTGATCACAAGCTAATAAAAATTTCTTTAGGGGCCCACTGAAGCCCGCCTCCGGGTTCGGGATTTTTTAGCTGTGTTGCAGACCCATTGGTGGCCGTAGGCCATCCTATTTGTTGATTAAACTTTTTCTTAACAGTTGCTAAAAACCTTTTTATTTTCTGTTTCAAAATCAGTTAACGCTATTTACGTTCAAAGGCACGTTTGTTTACATTCTTTCCTCACGGTTGTCCCCTTGCAGTTGAGATGTGCGATGGCCAAAGTTCTAGTGAGAGCACTCGAAGTAAACGTCTCTAGATGCAGGAAAATAGCGGCGAATTAGTTTACCGGACTATAATAATTCGGTAACAGTACATTTATGAAGATTAAGGATTTTGTTTAATAGTAACACTAAGCCATTCAAACATATAAAAGATATTCTACTTTTTTCAATTCAAAGTTTTATATGACTTTTAAATTTTTTGTTATTTTTCATATGTAATAACATGTTTTCTCACATTATCGATAATACACACACAAACTAGCTTACAAATTGACAAGAGACACACACTACGATTTAAGATAACTCGTAGGTTCTAAATGCTAATCAAAAGCCGAAATACATGGGCAATGTTTTCAACAAGGTATATTTATAATATTTTACTCACATTTGACATTTTCTAGCTCTTTAAGCGCATTTTCATACTTTACTTGCAATTTATAATCCATGTGGTGCGTCTTGCATTCAAGTACCCCCCATTCGCACTTCGATATAGACAAACTGCTCTTTCTCTTTCTATTTCCGAGATACACATCGATTCTTCGACCAATTTCGCAAAATTGTGAAAAATAGTCTTCATAATCTCTTTCGTTTATATTCTCATGTCGCCTATGAGCAAACCTGTTTCGTAAAATACATATCCGCTCAACATCATCAGTGATGGTAGTGTCTGTTTCTTTTGGATGTATCCCCCATCCTTCGGTTGGCTTCTGTAATTTCAACCTATTCCTGATAATGTCATATAAAGACGAAACGTCTAGAGTCTCCAATTTACTGAAATCTACCAATTTTTTTGCGGACCATTTTGAGCAGATTTTTGTAATGATATCCTTAAGGAAACATGGAAATTTTTCGAGAATAACCCATCCAATTCTTGAGATCCAATCCCTTTGCTGACATTGCTTTTCCACCGATGGAATTTTCATGTCTGAAAGGAATTTTCGTCAAGAATAAATTTTGTTGTTCAGATTTCGGCCTTTGCCATTTACATATGCTATTCTTTAGAATCTGTATATTAATGTTGCAGTCTGCATTGTATTAAAGAGATTAGAATACATGATCAGGTTTAAAACAAATTATTTAATCATGATTGAAGCAGTTAAAATGCATGTGATGATGTTGTTTCTGGATGCCCAAATCTAGCTCGAGGGAGAAAGTTAAGGGGACCAATTACTTGCACACAAAAGCAGTACTTTTAGTCCAAAGTGTTTTCCTGTATTTACATTTGTTGTGCCTACATCATGAACGCTAAAACCCAAAAATATGAATACCAGAGATGTATTAGTTTTTGAATATCTGACGATCTATACAATCAAAAGGGGTCCTCCTGCAATTGTTTGCACCTGTACTAAGTCAGAAGTCGAATGTTCGTTTGATTCTGTGATTTCTAAGTGTTTCTCTTTTCTTGTTTTTTTATATAAATTAGACCGTCGGTTTTCCCGTTTGAATGGTTTTAATGGTTTAATTTATGGGGCCCTTTATAGCTTGCTGTTCGATGTGTGTCTAGGCTCAGTGTTGAGGACCATACCTTGACCTATGATGGTTTACTTTTATAAATTGCGACTTGGATGGAGAATTGTCTCATTGGCACTCATACCACATCTTCCTTTATCTATTAGAAAATTTGCCTTATTTACGTGTATTCAACAACATTGATTGACAACTTCACGAAATCCATTCTAAGGAAACGTCATGTAATAGATAATTCAATTGGACTTACCGTTTACTGGTTCCATACATCTGCATACCATATCATATACTTTTTGACCGTGCGCAAGATATACATCAACTCTTTTCGCAATCATCTTTACCTCATTGGTAAACTCGTCATAATATTTCTCGGTTATTTCGATTTTTTTTTTACTGAGCAGGTCCTTTCTCCTCCAAATTAGTCGATTAATTTGGTAACCAATTGTTTCACGTGCATCACTCGTTGATTCATCTATGATGTTTTCCAATCGCAGTATCTTATCGCATAGATCAACGGTAAAGTTGTCTATGTTAGGCAACTCTTTCATTAAAGTTATATCTTTATCAGTCATTGAAACGCTAGGGGTTTTACTTGTATACTTAGCCTTTAGCCCCTTTGGAGTTATGTTTTCCATTAGAATCATTTGCATGATTTTTTGAAATTGTTCAACGATTTTGTCGAGTTTTTCATATCTTTGACGACGATTTGAAACTGTTGCAGACATATCAAAACCTCACTTTATTACGATTGTCTTTTGACTAAAAATTAGAAAGAAACATAATCTGATTCATGTATTCTGAAATACTATAAACATGTGTTGTCTAATTAAGCATATATATTAATTACGGGTACATTAGCAAAACAGGACTTCTTTCCTACCAACATATTTATCAAACAAAAACCGTTATATTGCTTAATGGTAAAGACCTTTGCAATAATTTATCAGATTTTGAATAGAAAAGTGTCTCTGAAAGCAAGCCCTTGTTTTAGTAAGGATTTAGAATTTCTAGTTTTTAGATGTTCACATATATAAGAGGGACGAAAAATACCAGAGGGACAGTCAAACTCATAAATCGAAAATAAACTGACAACGCCATGGCTGAAAATGAAAAAGACAAACAGACAAACAATAGTACACATGACACAACATAGAAATCTAAAGATTAAGCAACACGAACTTCACCGAAAACTAGTGGTGATCTAAGGTGCTCCGTTAGAGTAAGCAGATCCTGCTCTACATATGGCACCCATCGTGTTGCTCATGTTTTTACAAATCCGGTGAAAAGTCTAAGTTTTAAGCGTTTAGGATGAATTTAAACCCCGAAAAGAACTTCTAGCGCATGTAAATTACTAATTATAAAAAGTTATTTTCATTTATAAGATATGTGATAAAACTATTTATCCAATACACTTTTACACAATAGAATGATAAGTTATAATTCAGAGCAGGTTATTAAATCATCAAAGACTAACAACCAGCAAGTAGTAGTATAAGTGAAGTAGTAGTATGAAATAAAGGTATAACAAATATGCTCGGAGGTAATTTCAAAAAGGGAATGTCCACAAAAACTACTGAACTTTAACATTATTCTTTATTCATTAGCTAACAAAACAAATTACAGTGAAATGCAGTGAAGTTTAGCGTTTGAAAGATCATTTATAACATTCTGTTGTATCATAAACAAACAATTTGTAACGTCTCATTTCATTGGCTGCAAGATTCAAATACAACAGCAATGTAGTCAATGTGCACGTGAATTGACACATGTGACCGACAATGGAATGTAATATGTTGCTACGAACGTAAATAGTTTACAAACCTTTGGTCAACAGAATTAAATAAATGTTTTCTTAACTTCAAATACATGAAATAGTGAGGTCGAAATATTATACTGATATTTTGTATTAAGTTACAGTTCCTTATGCATGCAGCAACTCAATTATCTTGAACAGCATAATGAGAAATATAAGGATGAGATAAAATACATGTGCCGTTTTTATACGGATAAATATATGAACCAAATTTAATTTCTTTCATACTGACGATAGGTTATAATCCAAACAATGTCGTAGTCACTTATAAAATAAGTATCTCATAATACTGATCCAATGAGAACGATCGTTCCTTAAAGAGTTAATCTAATAAAGTTTGTTTGGCTGATTATCTCGCACGACCTTTCGCTACGCTTGGTCGCAATTAGGTGTAAAAACCACTTTTACATTCAAACCTATTCGATGGTTTTAAAAGAAGACCGAAACACTTTTCTGGATTTTCCTACATCGGGAACGCTAAAACTCAAACACTTGTTCTCAATCTAAGTGACATGGTTATAGATATATTTCTCCTCTGCATTCAGTGTAAATATCACCAATCTAATACTAATTCATTTACTTTTCTTTAAAATGAAGTAGCAAGTAATAAACATGTTAACCAGAACACAATTTATCGACTTTGGAACAGATACTAACAGACTAGTTGTCATTAGCACCGCCCGCGGAATAGACGACCTTGAATAACGACGCTTGGGCAAGATTGCATCATATATGTGTTTATCTAGGTGTAATACCACCATTGATTTTCCCCTTATTATCTTTCCTTAATTTGCACTTTTCCCAATAATGTGCAGAATTTTGTTTTTCAAATAAAAAATACTTGCCGAGCACTATAGAAATATTTTCACAAAAAATGGTCATAAAATAACTATTACTGGAAGTTAACCAATCAAATTTTCAACTCTTTTTATACCTGTGTATAAGCTTTGGAAACCCCAATAAAAAACTAAATCTGTTTTGAAACATCCAAGATACATGTTTATGTCTCAGTAATGTTTTACTGCAATGAAATGTAGAATTAATTACCTAAAACTGTCAAGGGATTTTTTTTTTTCAATTGTTTTTATATTTAAACGGATATGACGTACTACGATTTTGAGGTATTACATTTTAACGGAATCGAACCGTTGCTACATCAGCAACTAAAGTTTGAAATCCAAGATTGAGAAATAAATATCCGTTTCTGTGTGTGTTACATTTCAGTGATGTGTCGTTGTTCTCCTCTTATATTTTTAATGCGTTTCCCTCGGTTTTAGTTTGTTACACCGATTTTGGCATGGATTTATGAGTTTTGAACAGCGGTATACTACTGTTGCCTTTATAGGTCAATTTCCATGCTTTCAAAACTTTAATCATTGAAACTCTGTCTAGAAACAAGTCTCTCTTGATTTTTCAAAGCATTATCATTAACAAGTTTAAGTTCTCAAAAACTGATAAAAAATAACAAAGATTTTATAAGATTTTATTTTTACATATGACTTATATTTATAAAAGTAAAAGATTTATGAAAAGAAAAATGGGGGTAAGTGGGCTATTTTTTAAGACATTCAAACGGACAAAACCAGAAGATGCCGAAAATCTGACAAAAAAATCTAGAACAAGACAGGCGACAGTTTTCTCTTTCTAGAATATCGTCAAATGTAGGATTTTAAGTCAGCGCAAGTGAGAATCTTAAGTTGTCCTTGTCTTCTTTATTTTGGAAAGGTCCGTCTTATCTGGTAGTGTAAGCATGAGATAAACACAAGCAGGTCGCAATCGAATGCGACAACATGTCATTAGACCAAGGAGGCCGTATTTCGGGTCCTTTTTTTGCCGTTACACAGACAGAATAGAGTCCAATGGTACAAACAGATTATGAGCTGGACATTCCTCAACTGGTGCCGAATGGATCAATTCTAAGCAACAATATAAGATCTTTGATAGCATTAATGCCAGAGAGATAGGTTTGTGATAAAAAAAAAAACCACCTTTAACCTAACCCTTACAGAAATAATAATATAAGCTATTGTTTAATCTTTAACACATTTTTTGTAACATACAACAGAAATAAGAATCTTAACATAAAAGTGAGGAAGATTCATCACATTAGTAATTGTAGAAGCAATGTACAATAAAGGCAGGCGAAATAGACGTTTTGTCTAAACGGAAAAGTTTCCAAAAATATTCCCATATTGTTGAAAACTTGAAATATATAACAGTGGATGTCTTGCACTTTGCCTATGTAATTAAAAAGTTTCGATCGGAAATATCTTAGAAAAATTGCATTGATATTTCAGTTGCCCATAGTTAATATTGTAAAGTAGAAAATTTTAACAGCTTATTGAAAACGTATGTATTGTTAAAAATGGCACATTTATAAAAAAAATATTTAAAAGCACCAGAAATCGAAAAATGCAACCACATCTATAACATATATAATTTGTTTTATGAATATGTATTTGAAAAAATGGTTTATTTAAGCAAAAATATGAAAAGAAAACTTGTATTGCACAATCATTGCATTGAAAAACAAATTGAATTCGATTGGTCAAAATAAGTTTTCGTTCATAAATGGGATCATGTTAATTACATGAACACCAACACATGCTTTCAAATTGTATTATGCTATAATTTACGAAAGTATTACAAACTATACTTAAGTTTTGCAGATTAAGTATACTTAACGTTTGCCAAACCGAAGTCACAAATCCATCGCTTTCTTACTGTCGTGTTTGAGTGAGGAAGAAGAAAATGTAGATAACAAATAATCAAATAGATTCTCAAATAGGAATGTTTTATCAGTCCTTGTCAACATCAAAACTAACTGTGAGGTTCGGGGTAGAATGTGAATATTTAAGGAAGTTCCGCTTCTGAGTTTCAAAATAATAAACTCTCCAAAACACCAGTATATATTGATAGAGGATTATTAAACGAATCAAATGAGCGTTAACAAATATAGGTTATATCTGTTTTTCTCGTGGGATTTTGTCTGATGCTTGGTCCGTTTCTGTGTGCGTTACATTTCAGTGATGTGTCGTTGTTCTCCTCTTATATTTAATGCATTTCCCTCGGTTTTAGTTTGTTACCCCGATTTTGTTTTTTGTCCATGGATTTATGAGTTTTGAACAGCGGTATACTACTGTTGCCTTTATAGGTCAATGTCCATGCTTTCAAAACTTTAATCATTGAAACTCTATCGGGAAACAAGTCTCTCTTGATTTTTCAAAGCATTATCATTAACAAGTTTAAGTTCTCAAAAACTGATAAAAGATAACAAAGATTTTATAAGATTTTATTTTTACATATGGCTTATATTTATAAAAGTAAAAGATTTATGAAAAGAAAATGGGGGTTATTGGGTTATTTTTAAGACATTCAAACGGACAAAACCAGAAGATGCCGAAAATCTGACAAAAAATCTAGAACAAGACAAGCGACAGTTTTCTCTTTCTAGAATATCGTCAAATGTAGGATTTTAAGTCAGTGCAAGTGTGAATCTTAAGTTCTCCTTGTCTTCTTTTTTTTTTGGAAAGGTCCGTCTTATCTGGTAGTGTAAGCATGAGATAAACACAAGCAGGTCGCAATCGAATGCGACAACATGTCATTAGACCAAGGAGGCCGTGTTTCGGGTCCTTTTTTTGCCGTTACACAGACAGAATAGAGTCCAATGGTACAAACAGATTATGAGCTGGACATTCCTCAACTGGTGCCGAATGGATCAATTCTAAGCAACAATATTAGATCTTTGATAGCATTAATGCCAAAGAGATAGGTTTGTGATAAAAAAAAAATAAAAAAAAACCTTTAACCTAACCCTTACAGAAATATTATATAAGCTATTGTTTAATCTTTAACACAATTTTTGTAACATACAACAGAAATAAGAATCTTAACATAAAAGTGAGGAAGATTCATCACATAAGTAATTGTAGAAGCAATGTACAATAAAGGCAGGCGAAATAGACGTTTTGTCTAAACGGAAAAGTTTCCAAAAATATTCCCATATTCTTGAAAACTTGAAATATATAACAGTGGATGTCTTGCACTTTGCCTATGTATTTAAAAAGTTTCGATCGGAAATATCTTAGAAAAATTGCATTGATATTTCAGTTGCCCATAGTTAAAATTGTAAAGTAGAAAATTTTAACAGCTTATTGGAAACGTATGTATTGTTTAAAATGGCATATTTATAAAAAATATTTAAAAGCACCAGAAATCAAAAATGCAACCACATCTATAACATATATAATTTTTTTTATGAATATGTGTTTGGAAAAATGGTTTATTTAAGCAAAAATATGAAAAGAAAACCTGTATTACACAATCATTGCATTGAAAAACAAATTGAATTCGATTGGTCAAAATAAGTTTTCGTTATAAATGGGATCATGTTAATTACATGAACACCAACACATGCTTTCAAATTGTATTATGCTATAATTTACGAGAGTATTACAAACTATACTTAAGTTTTGCAGATTAAATATACTTAACATTTGCCAAACCGAAGTCACAAATCCACCGCTTTCTTACTGTCGTGTTTGAGTGAGGAAGAAGAAAATGTAGATAACAAATAATCAAATAGATTCTCAAATAGGAATGTTTTATCAGTCCTTGTCAACATCAAAACTAACTGTGAGTTTCGGGGTAGAATATGAATGAAGTTCCGCTTCTGAGTTTCAAAATAATAAACTCTCCATAACACCAGTATATATTGATAGAGGATTATTAAACGAATCAAATGAGCGTTAACAAATATAGGTTATATCTGTTTTTCTCGTGGGATTTTGTCTGATGCTTGGTCCGTTTCTGTGTGCGTTACATTTCAGTGATGTGTCGTTGTTCTCCTCTTATATTTAATGCATTTCCCTCGGTTTTAGTTTGTTACCCCGATTTTTTTTTTGTCCATGGATTTATGAGTTTTGAACAGCGGTATACTACTGTTGCCTTTATAGGTCAATGTCCATACTTTCAAAACTTTAATCATTGAAACTCTGTCGGGAAACAAGTCTCTCTTGATTTTTCAAAGCATTATCATTAACAAGTTTAAGTTCTCAAAAACTGATAAAAGATAACAAAGATTTTATAAGATTTTATTTTTACATATGGCTTATATTTATAAAAGTAAAAGATTTATGAAAAGAAAATGGGGGTAATTGGGTTATTTTTTAAAACATTCACACGGACAAAACCAGAAGATACCGAAAATCTGACAAAAAAATCTAGAACAAGACAAGCGACAGTTTTCTCTTTCTAGGATATCATCAAATGTAAGATTTTAAGTCAGCACAAGTCTGAATCTTAAGTTGTCCTTGTCTTCTTTATTTTGGAAAGGTCCGTCTTATCTGGTAGTGTAAGCATGAGATAAATCTCTTTCAATTTTGTTTGAAGCCACTTTTTTTAAATGACCACGAAGTTATTTTTATCACTTTTTCATAGCATTATTGGTCTAGCAAATCCTCTTTATTCTGATGTCCTGGTTGTAGAGAATGCTCCTGGTGTATAGTTGTAGTTGGTGTAGTCTGATGACCACTCAGGGGAGGGGTTATACATTGATGTTCGTTATTTGGGCTTGCAATACATATGAGAAGATATAATTCCTTCTTTCATTTGTGTAGCAGTGTAAAAAAAATACGATTAAGAGCAAATGATTTCATATTAGACTTTTATTGAGTTATGGTCAAATTTGGCATGTTGAAAGAGCATACTAAGTTCTTGTTCGGTATTACCCCACTTCTAATCAATATCGTAAACAACAGAAATGTTTATAATTGGAAATATTGCGAATTTGCTGTTTTCAATTGTTAATTGAATTATGCAAATATGACTTACGTGCCATTTTGTTTCTATTGCTGCTATAGTGCTTGTGAGATGTGTTGTACATTGAATGTGAAGTTATTGGATTCCAATATCAATGGTCGAAACTGCGTCTTCCTATGTAAGACCATGTCTGGATTTAATTTTCCAATCTATGGTGTTTTGGGAGGAATTTATCAAGTTGGATCAACGTTCAATTTCTAATAAAAATGGTAACTCATGATTTTTAACATGTTGATTATGGTATTACTTTATTTTTACTCGCTGTCTTTAGCCTATAGCGAAATGCAGAGTATCAAATAATTGATAAACGTTATTTGCAAATAACTGTGAATTGAAATGATTATATTATTCATTCCTCGTCAGGTGACAAATGTCATTTTTTTATCTGTCTCTCTTTGATATTCAAAATATAAACAGATAAATAATATGGTATACAAATATAGAAATGATAGCCTTTCACATTACGGAAACATAAACTCTTCAGTATATATTTTTTTTAATCAGTGCATACTGAATTCGAGATACAAACTGACAGAGAAACCAAGGAAGTAATATAAACTTCGTGATAATGTAAAAAAAAAAACAGGCTAAAAAAATGTCAACATCTTACATTGATAAAATCTTTACTGTACTATAATCTGAACAATGCACAGTTCAAATTATTTTTACCTTTAGGGGCGGTTCCTGAATTTTGAATAGGGCGTTGTCAGTCTATAAAATGAAAGAAAATCTCCCCGAGTGTAGCGAGGCCAGAAAAAAAAGAATATTGACAATGCTATGCTAAAACACGATACTGTGTCAAATCAAAGGGTGTTCGACATATCCGCGTCCAACCCCGAATCCGCCATCTGCCTTGAAATTACGACAAGGTTGAAGTTTGCACAAACATCTTAGTTTCAAATTAAAAAAAACGTTTCTCATTCCTTTTTTGGATATACATCGTGCGATGTTTGTAAACCGAGACATAAAATATTTTATTATATTTTGTGTAAAACGTAAATCTTAAGTAAGTGTTTTAAAGTCAGCAAGATGGTTAAAACATTTTTTGTGGACATTTCTGCCAGAAATAAAGGAGTCTAAGAATATCCAAATAATAGAAATCTGATTTGGATTAGTTTTAGACTCAATGGAATTTATAACGACTTTTTAAATATCTATTCCTATAAAGTGACAATTTTTGGATCGAATTTAATGAGAATCATATTTAAGTTCTTTACAAGACAGGGGGGTTAGCTGGTGATCAATCAGAATGCATTTAGATGGACGTCTCTTAAAAATTAATACACTAGATAAAAATAAATTTCGGGGGGAGAGGAAAGGATTCGAAAGAGAAACGTATTTTCTATTTATTCACCATTTTAAGTTTAGGTAATATAACATCCTCCTTGGACCTTCGAACTCCTACGTTGTTCTGGTTAATTAGGGTCACACGAGCCGTGCAGATTAAATCCTATATACCGACTTGCTTGTTCAATAACTATAACTCATTTACCGAAGCGCTCTTCTAGTTTTACCTTTGCAGATGAACAGATGGATACTGTAGACCGAGAAAGTATGTTATATGTAGTAGTTAATAATATATACAACCTTTAATACATTGTAAGGATGACACGCTGCAAATTTAGCTCTTGAAAACCGATAAATTTATCAATATATTACCATTACGATCCTAAATGCCAATTGTATTTTAAAAGACAAATGTACAAACTAGCTGATGATCATTATTTATTGTAATAAAATTGAGAACGGAAAAAGGGAATGTGTCAAAGAGACAACAACCCGACAATAGAAAAACAATAGCAGAAGTCACCAATAGGTCTTCAATATAGCGAGAAATTCCTGCAGCTTACCTCTAAACAAATATATACTACTTTAGTGATAATGACACTATACTAATCTTCAAATTGTACACAAGAAACTAAAATTAAAACCATACAAGACTAACAAAGGCCAGAGGCTCCTGACTTGGGACAGGCGCAAAAATGCTGCGGGGTTAAACATGTTTATGAGATCTCAACCCTCTCCCTATACCTCTAGCCAATGTAGAGAAGTAAACGCATAACAATACGCACACTTAAAATTCAGTTCAAGAGAAGTCCGAATCTGATGTCAGAAGTTGTAACCAAAGAAAATAAACAAAATTACAATAATACATAAATAACAACAGACTACTAACAGTTAACTGACATGCCAGCTCCAGCCTTCAATTAAACTTATTGAACGATTACGATTTCATCATATAAATATCAGGCACAATCCTTCCCGTTTCGGGTTTAGTATCATACCATCATAACATGTATGAGAAAAAAAAGAACCTGTGTCATGCCAACAACTGGTTTTTGAATAAATGTGTTTAGTTCCGATGCAAAGACCCTACAAGTGAATCAGTATTAACGCCAAAATATGCAATCTTTAATGACCTGACAATAGTATCGTAACTATATCCCTTCTAAATAAGTCTATTTCAAGGTTTTGTTAGTTTCTGAGGTGAACACTGACATTTTTGTGCTTTATAAAGAATATTTCCATAAAAAAATGGATGTCAAATACCTGAACGTATGAGAAGTCTGTATTCGTTCAACTTAAAACTATTGTTTGATCGGTTGTCAGGTGGAATTTGCGAAAATTCATAAACATTAAAAAAATATATAATTAAATATTTCGTGGAAGGGCAGACTTAAAAATTACAGTGGGTGAAGACCATAAACCCTAATTATCACACACAAAATATAAAGTTTTTTTCGATGATATTCATTTTTACATCCAACTTAAAAAAAACACATCTTCTCTGTTATTATGATTCATTAGAAAGGTATTTCGCTTGACTCATCTATTCAATTTATTAGTCCTGTGACTTTTTGATGTTAGAAAGTCAGACTGTAGCCTTGATATATAAAAAGGATAGAATATGAAACGATATTTTCTCTTTTCGATGCAATTGTTTCCAATATTTTGGAATTATTTCGTGAGTCGCATAATGGAAGGACAGAAAGGAAAATTTAAGAACAAATAGATTGATATGTTCTACGTCTGTGGAAATTTTATCCAACTTAATAGACACCACTATATCTACATGTAAGTGTTCTGCTCAATTATGGAATAGATAAATTGAAAATTATGCAAATGGTGTATGAATGCAAAACTTTTTTTCGAAAAACTAAGGATTTTCTTATCCTTTATAAACATTTTGATATGAGCGTCACTATTGAGTCTTATGTAGACGAAACGCGCGTCTGGCATACTAAATTAGAATCCTGGTACTTTTAATAACTAATTAAAGATATTTATTCAAATTGTAAAGTTTAATATTTGCATCGTCGCAAAACTAGAATTAGATGTGGTCGGCAACCCCGAATCTCCAGCAGAATTGCTCCTGCTACATGTTAATACAAATACGTAAATAACTATACTTAAACAAATTCAAAGAAATGCCGACTACATTATTTTTTCTTTTTGCTATGATTTCAATAATTTTATGAAACATAGACAGAATCTTTCAATGATAAAAACACTATTCAAATCAAAATTTGTCTCGACCACAGCGTTGCCTATCAGCAAACAATAATAGAGGTGAAATGAGAATAGTTTAAGCCAAATAGATCAAAGCTAAGCTCATTGTTATATATTGATACAGAGGAAACGCACATATGGCGTATATTATAATAAGCGTCGAATATGTGATGAGTTTTTACCAACGACTTGCTAGATGCCAATGTTGGTGGCCCTTTCGTCCCCGAGATAACACCAGCGCAATAATCAATTCGAATGTACTGGCTTGAATAATTGGTCTCTACCTTTAAATAATAATAAACGTAAAATTCCTTCAAATATAAATGTTTATACTTAGATGGCCATGGCCAGTTTAAGTATTTTCGGTAATCTTTTTTTCTTTATTTCCCAACATATTTTACGTCTTTGGTTTGTGTTTTTGATGTTTGGAAAGCCACTGTTGAGTTTAATGTAGAAGGATCACGCGTCAACCGATGTTAAGATACAAAGTTGGAATCTTTGATAATTTTTATAACCACTGAGTTGCTGCCATTTTTATGAACGTTTCGTTTCTAAGGATATCCCAGCCGAGTAAGCTCTGCTCTTAATGCTATCTGACGTAAAATGTCAATTGTATAGTCATTGTCTGTGAATGTGCTGTTAACAAAACGCGAACAGAATTTAAAACACATAGGTATTCTGCCCAAGGCTAAGATAACTTAATTAACTAGGTAATTAGTCCAGTCAATCTAGCATAAATTTGACCCTAACCTGAAAGTAATTGCAACAGAAGATTTTAAAGTTTTAATCTTTAGCTTTATACCCCAAATATACACGGAAAAACGTCCCATAAAATCTAACTTGAGGAAGACTAAAAAAACACCATTTAAAAGTTCTATGGAGATTTGCATTAAAAATTGAGATAACTCTTGCAAAAAAGGCAGAAATATCAATAAAAAATTGATACAAAATTATAACTTTACCGCTTCTATTCATCAGAATGTATTGATTCGTGATGTTTCGAGATCTTTAGAGGATAACACACAACTCTAAAAGTGTTTTCGTATCTTTTATCAATTTCTAATCTAGATTTCAAGGTAACGAATCTAAAATTTGATAAAAATTATTAGGCATTTATTCTTCTTTTTGTGGTTTGAAGTTTCTTTAGATAAGTAAGTTGCTGAAAAAAATATAATATACAGTTATAAAAAAATATTAAATTTTCACATTATTTTTTTCAAAATGTCACAAAGCTTCAAATTTGCAATTTCTTTAATGAAAAATGAATGAAAAAATAAAACTACCCATAACACTTCGGTTTTGTACATTTCATGGGCAGAAGATTATATGATTAAGTCAAATACAAAATTATAACCCTATCAAAGTATCATACTTTACATAAATTTCAAGAAAAACAACAAAAAACTGACCACAAATAGACTTATTTTTGCAAAAGTTATCTCCCCTTCCAATGTTAATTTCCATATTTAATTAAAAAGGCTGATTTTGAGATTTCCTCTAGTTAGATTTTATGAGACTTTTTTTCTGTGTAGATAAAGGGCATAATGCTTTAGGTTAGAACTTAAATATTTTCTATTGCAATTAGTTTGAGGTTAAATTTTAGTTTGACTAGACTAAATGTGGGAGTACAACTGATTGTTTGTGTCTTCCTTTGAAGAAATGTTGTTGTTGCTTATTTATTCATAAGCCTAGTATGTAAATTCATAATTGATCGTTTGACTTTCGACGAATGGACTAGCATTCTGCCAATGAAAAATTATATTTGCCGAAAGACAAATGATCACTTATGAATTTACATACCAGGCTTATGAATAAATAAGCAATAACAAAATTTCTTCAAAGGTTGAAATTGATAGTTCATATGGTCAAACAATGCTCTTTCAAAAGTTAGAACGAATTGACCAAGCAACTTGGCACGAATTGGGTGGTACGAATCAGAGTTGGAACGAATATTCCGGGTACCTTTCAGTGTTTTCTCTTTTCTCAGTGATTAGACAAATATGAAGATTGTAAAGAAAACTGTACTTTAAATAACATAATTTAACTTAAACAAATCATGAAAAATCTTAGTTAAGCATGTTTGATGTGATAAGTATAAATTCTTTTTTTTTAGAAATTTATCATGTTAATTTAACATTAATATAGGTTATTTTAAAAGTGTCCTGTACCAAGTCAGGCAGATGGTTATTGTTATATTATTGTTCGTTTCTCTGTGTGTTGCATTTTAACGTTGAGTCGTTTGTTTTTGAGATATTGAGATAAGACGTGGCACGGTACTTGTCTATCCCAAATTCATGTATCTGGTTTTCATGTTATATTTGTTATTCTCGTGGTGTTTTGTCTGATGCTTGGTCCGTTTCTGTGTGTATTGCGTTTCGGTGTTGTGTCGTTGTTCTCCTCTTATATTTAATGCGTTTCGCTCGGTTTTGGTTTGTAACCCTGATTTTGTTTTTTGTCCATGGATTTATGAGTTTTGAACAGCGGTATACTACTGTTGCCTTTATTTATTTGGCCATTATGTTAATCAATAAATATAATGATTAATTTTAAAAGCACTAAATATATTAAAGTTACAGAATAGTTTGTTTATACTTTTAGACTAGGCAGATAACTAATAGAACATTATTTCTTTATAATGAAACACGTCTGGTCATTAACGGTCGCAACCACGTCTGCTGCTCTGTTAATGCATATTAAGAGAATTGCAATCCATAATTTAAATGGTTATCATTTCTAATTCATTTTGAATAAATATAGATATAGGAAGATGTGGTGTGAGTGCCAATGAGACAACTCTCCATCCAAATAAAAATTTAAAAAGTAAACCATTATAGGTTAAAGTACGGCCTTCAACACGGAGCCTTGGCTCACACCGAACAACAAGCTATAAAGGGCCCCAAAATTACTAGTGTAAAACCATTCAAACGGGAAAACGAACCAGATGTCCATACTCGGTTTAGAAGGTATGTAAAAAGATATAGGATTTTTGCTTTTCTACAATTATATGTTACTTTAAGTCTTTCGAAAGAAAATTTCGTTTTATTCACACCAGCAAGATCCGCTTTTACTCAATTTTCAAAACAAGTAAATGAGACAACAATCGTATTTCTGAAATGGGAGGGGATTTTATCTTTTATCATTATCCTTGCCTGGTAAAAACTGAAAAATATATAGTCTTTCAAGAGAAAAATTATAAATCTACAGCGGAGAAAAGGCATGCTTAGCACAGATAAAATTATATCCAAATCTGTGCAAAATATCCTGCCTCTACCCCGAAAAAATGGTCCCTTATAAAATAGTGTCAAACGATAAAAATTATTAGGTCAACTTTTTACAAGGATCATTCTACTATAATATGAAATATAAGTATTAAATTGTACCTTTTTATAAATTTTACGCCTTCAATGTTCAGAGTTTTTCAACATTAAATTAATAGTTCACTGTTCTAAAAACATAAATCAAAACGAGACAGTTAATCAGTCGCACAAAGTTCGCTATTTACTATTTTCCTTTATCTCAGTATATCATTCACCTGACTCAATGATAACATTATGCAAAGCAAACTATTGTCCTTAATTGATAGTTATGAATTTAGTTTTGTTAAAGGGAGGTTATCCAAAGTTTTGTTTCGTGTATCATTGTATATTGAGACAATGTTTCATAGATGGAGTTTCATGACATTTTGTCTCATGGAGAAGAGGTTAGATAAACTACTATTACGGACATTTATTTCACTTAAGTGTTTCGTTGAATTGGTAATAATAAACATATAGTACATTGTATAAGTGATTGTCGGTTCTTTTCTTATATTCAGTAGAACATAGTACAATCAACATCTTTGACATAAGACATTCATAGATGCAGATCTTAAATTGGCTTAAGATGAAATATATGTTTGATATATAAAATACATGCCTTAGAAAATTAGGAAACTTACAATGTGATCAAGTTAACTTATTTGTAGATCTAAAAACATTTTGTATTCTAACGTTTCTCCTTATCTGCTGTACATGCTGAAGTCATTTATATTTTTACAAAAATACAAATTGTTAAAACTAATCACTCGGTGAAAACAACTCTTATAAGGAGTCTGTTGCGATTTTTGTTATTTTCTTAATTTGTAGATCTTATTGTTCTGCACATTTTTCTATTTACTGTTTTGTTCCTATAAAAAGGGGTAAAATAATTTTTTAAAGGCAAAACCTCCTTGAAGGGGTCAAATGACAATTCAACAAGTGTTAACTGACTTATTTGTAGATTTCATATTATTATACATCTTGCCAAAATATATTGCATCTTGTGGAAATACAATAATAGGTAAAAATTTGTATTCAGGGGCAAAAACTAAGTTAAAAAGTCAATTGAAAATTTCGACCCTGCTGAACTATCTATATCTAAATTATGATGAACTTTTTATATCTTCCATTTCTATATAATGATTTCTGTAAAACATGCACTATCTAGTAGAACCACTCCCTTAAGGTCAATTCACAATTACAGTAATATTGACGAATTATGTTATGCTGAATAGTTTATCTATTTGCAGTATCTCGCTTTCTAATATAGTTTCTGCAAAGAAGACAAAATCATCTTGTTAAAAGGCCAATTCTCATATTATTTGTGTAATAGACATTACAAGAACTTTAACTGTGACACCTGTTAACCGTTAAATAGTTATTTTTTCTTAACATCTGAATATTGGGTAGATTTCCTATATATTTTAATATTGTTATATCTATGATAAGCTATCTGCATAGATTACATCATTGTAACTCAAATTTATTGAAAGAAGCGTTTTTATGTAACAAAGATATGCATGAAAATAACACTATAACATGGTATTCCTCTGTTAAATTTATTTTACAAAAGCTTGAATTGAAAGAAACATATTGTATTGATTATTCAATTAATAGATTAAAACAACTTATTATGAAAAAGTTAAAGACATTATTTTTAAAAGCATGGTTCAATGATAAAGATAATGTTAATGGAAAGCTAGATACATATTTTTCTCATAAAAGTAATTTCCAAATGGAAAAATATCTTGATATTCAAAGTTTTAAATCAAGACAAATTTTATGTAAATTTCGCATAAGTGCTCACCAATTAAGAGTAGAAAAAGAGCGACATAAGAACAAACCTATAGAAAGGTCACAGAGGACTTGTAATTTTTGTTCTCATAATGATATTGAAGATGAGTTTCATTTTTTAATTAACTGTCCATTGTATAATCAATGTAGAGAATCACTGTTTGCACAAGCTCATGAACACTGTCAAAATTTCAATAACTTGGACTGCAAATCAAAATTTTTATGGTTAATGACCACTGAAGATCAACATATACTGAAAAAGTTATGCATTTTTCTTATCCAGAGTTTTCAATTGAGATCCACAAATTCTGTTAATGGCTAAATCTCTTTTAGTTTATCTATATATATATATTTTAAATTCAAAAATTTAATTTAAGTGCACATTTCTCTATGTGTATGCATATTTCTTCTATTAATATGTAAATGCTTATAAACAAACTGCAGTAAAACTCTAAGGTGCTTATCATATTCCTGCAATTGTCAAAAAATATAATTATATACATAAATATCTAGTAATTGGTTGCTGTGTGTACATGGGAGAAAAATACCCTTATATCTAATCAGTTGGGGCTGCATATCATTTGTATGCAACTCAAAACACCATATCTGTTTAAAGGGGAATAATCCTTACAGAAATTGATTGATTGTCTCCCATATTACCTTCTATTCCATGTGCATGCAATAACTGTTCAGAGTTCTATTGTCATGTATTTTATTTTATTATTTCATTGTTATAACAAATCATTGTAATCATTGTATGAAATTTAAAACCCGCAAGGGTCCATAATTGGATTAATAAAGTATTCTTATTCTTATTCTTATTCTTATAGAACTATCGCAATTAATTAGTGCTATTTATCTATGGTCGTAAAGTCACCACTGAAGAATACTTAAAGTTTCTGGTTATTCTAATTTGTTTAGCATTCAAAGATAAAGACAGAGTTAATGTAAACTCTGGTAAGTTTTAAGGTTGTTGCTCGATGTGAAAAGTTGGCTACATGTTTACAATATATAATTAAATATTGTATATGAACTTGATATTGTCTTTTTAATTCATATTGAGGTCTAACACATCTGTCAAGGCTTATAAGTTCAGTTAGAGGTTAATTGACGATTTTGGCAATGTTTATGTATTAATTTTGTAGATCTTATTTTTTTAGCATCTTTATCGACATAAAAATTAAGAGATGTGTAATGATTGCAATGGACAAATATGCATCAAAGATAAAATGAAGTGGATGTGAGCAATTGCATATTTAGCTATGAAAGAATCCGACATGATAAATATAATAAATATTCAATTGCGAAAACTGATGGCTTAATCTTAACAAAGTAATTTAGGAAAAAAATATGACAGACGTGAACTCATGATAGCAACTGACCTTCAGCCTCCTGCATTGGATAAGGCAAATATAGAAAATGGCGGGGTTAACCATGTTTGTGAAAGATCAACATTCCTCTAACCTGGGACAGCGTTGTAACATCAAATCAAACTATTAATCCATATTTTAAGACAGATATATATAAACAATTAAAAACCGCTGGGTGAATTTAATGTTAACTGGCAAAAAAAAAAGTCCAGTTATAAATAAAATGCGGATAAACAGGACTTTCTTTTTTTTAAATAATTCTGGATACTATCTTATGATCATGAACAAGCTTCTGTCCAAGTTTGGTAGAAATCCAGGATAGTTTGAGAAAGATATTAAAATTTCAAAAACTTTAACGACAGACTGAATATTTGTGGATGCCGCCGACGACAACCAAAATGCAGGATCACTGTCTCGCATTTGGGAAATCGGAGAGTACTCCGGCGCAGTTATTGATAGCTAATATTGTAAAAAACAATAAATGAAAATAAAATCGTGTTTCCAAAGTCTTAGATATCAATCATTAAACTTTCAGCTTCCAATGGTTTTAATATAAAGTCAATAACAGAAGAATCATAAAAATGTGTGCCAAACATCGGTAACGTCTGAATTCTACATAGCCCCTTACTTAGAAAGAGCTAATGAGAAAGCACCATAAAGGAAAAGAAACTAACACTGGAAAGGTCGTCCTATATTTTCATACACTTCGATAAAAAGACCACCGTGGTAAATTATAAAACATACATATGAATAGTTAATGTTAATAGCAGACAACTATCACTTTGTGATTCTTTAGAGCTTCACTGATGAGACAAAATTGCATCCTGGTATCTATGATGAGTTTATTGGTTACATCCACATGGTCTAAATACTCTGTATTGTATTGAAATTGTCCAACTGTATTATTGCATAGCATATTTCCACAGAAAGTAACCAAAAGTTAGCGTGTAATAAATTCCAATATTGCACTAGTGCAATACATCTTCAAAATTCATGACGTCATCAACGACAAAATCTTAGTTTGAACCAATTTTTACTTTCAAATATTATATTGCTATTGTTACGGCCAGAAATCGCCTTTAAATTGTAGCCAACAAAAGACACAAATCAATAGTAAAATTTAACAATATTTAATATACAAAAGTTTATAAAAGGTATTACACAAATATTACTGTTAACTTAACTGTCAAAATATGAGTCCAATCTGTTATCTTTATCTGTATCCGGAAATCTTTCGGAATCCAATTTGAATATTACGTTCACTACTAATGTCACAATCCAGTATGAGGTGGCACGGTAGTATTTGCTTTCCAAAATTTAAGTTGCTCTTTTGTGTACCCTACTTAGGTAAATGTATCTAAACAGTGTGATTGGACAAAAAATACAGTATCAACTGAACATACTTTCCCAAACTGAGTGATGAATCAGGTGTAGAAAAATAAGAAATAATTTTACATACAGATGAAAATGAATTTTTGAGAATTTTTTTAATTTTGCATTCACTGCACCATAAAAGACCTAAAAGTACTAGTGGCCTTAGGATTTTAAAAATAGCAAAAAAGTAAACGGTCATGATACATATTCAAATTCATTTCTGAATGCTAAAATGAAAGTACTTCAGTTAACTGTGAATGTAGAATTTTTTGCAGTGTTAGAAAGTGGTGAAAATTCTAAAAAGGCTATCATTATCCCTTATGGCCCAGGAAATACTACCGTGCCACCATGATGTTGTTTGTAGAATAAAAGTGTCAATCCAAATGCTGTGAATACTAATGTCTATCAATGTCTATGTCCAAGTTTAATTATGAGAGTTTAACTTTAGTGTCTGTATATATAGTGTTGTCATGAAAAATTCTAGAACACTCTATAATGGAACATTGTGGAAAATCCTGGAAAGTTACAACGGAAGTTTCTGGAATAACGTAGAAGTTTAAATTACGCATCTTTTATAAGGATCATTCTAGAAAGTTCCAATCATTCTGTGATTGTTCCAGTGATTCCTAAACTGCACAGTTATAAGATTATTTGGTAAACATTATCAGGCCATACAACACAAATTAGGCCAACATAAATAAACATAATAATTACAATAGCATAACACCTCCCCCCTTAAAAGAAGTTTTAGTGTAACAAAAACTTATCATGAATAATATGAACAAAAATACATAATATATACAAAGTGATTTAATAAGCTCTAGATAAAGCATCAGCTATTACATTATCTTTACCCTTAATATGTTTTACAATTACATCATATTCTTGAAACAATAAACTCCACCTAGTCAACCTCTGATTCTTGTTTCTCATTTTATGCATGAAGGTGCGAGGATTATGATCAGTATAAACAAGAATAGGATGCACAGCTGGATTCAAATATACATCAAAATGTTGAAGTGCGGACAACATTGCAAAACACTCTTTTTCAATAGTTGAATAATTTTTCTGATGTTTATCTAATTTCTTAGAAAAATATGATATAGGTTTCTCAACCTTATCATCTGTCTTTTGATATAAAACAGCTCCAATTCCTACATCGCTTGCATCAACGGCAAGTTTAAATTGTTTTTCAAAGTCTGGAGTAATCAGAACTGGGCTATTAATTAAAAGTGATTTGCTATTTTCAAAAGCTTTTTGACAATATTCACTCCAGATAAATTTAGAATTTTTCCGTAAAAGATGAGTCAATTGTTGAACAACAGTAGCAAAATTTGAACAGAATTTCCTGTAAAATCCAATCATGCCTAAATATCTCATAAGTTGTTTTATATTTGTAGGAGGAGAAAATTTGGAAATAGCTTCCACTTTAGCCATAATAGGTTTCACTTTACCTTGGCCAACTGTATGCCCTAAATAATCAACAGTGGCCTGACAAAATTCACTTTTACCAAGATTAACAGTCAAATTTGATTTTGACAATCTATCAAAAGTATCATACAAATGTGTTAAATGCTGTTCCCAGCTATCACTACATACAATAAGATCATCAATATAAGCATAACAACAGTCTAAATCTTTTATACATTATTGATCATTCTTTGAAATGTAGCTGGAGCACTTTTCATGCCAAACGGCATTACAGTGTATTGAAATAAGCCATCTGGTGTAACAAAAGCTGATATTTCACGAGCTCTCTGTGTCAATGGAACTTGCCAATAACCTTTCAATAAATCAAATTTGCTCACAAAATTTGCTTGACCAATATTGTCAATACAATCGTCTATCCTTGGAATCGGATAGGAATCAGATTTTGAGACTGAATTTACTTTTCTGAAATCAGTCACGAAACGAAAAGTTTTATCTGGTTTTGGCACAAGGAGACAAGGAGAGCTCCATTCACTGTTACTCGGCTCAATAATATCATTGTCAAGCATATATTTAATTTCTTTTCTCATAACTTCCAGTTTGAGTGGATTGAGCCTGTAAGGATGTTGCTTAATTGGAGAAGCATCTCCTACACCAACATCATGACAAACAGCAGTGGTTTTGTTTGGCACATCTGGAAAAAGATTTTTAAAAGAAAATACCAAAGTTTTTATTTCTTCTCTACGATCAAAAGACAGATGTGCAAGTTTTGAATCTAAATTTGACAAAATTTCAGAATTTTTCAATCTAACTGTCTCTTCCATAGTTTTACAACTAAAAGTTGGTTCAATTACATCTGGTTTGTCATGATTGTTCTCAAATTTAACCATGCCTAAAGTGGCAACTGGTTTACTATCACATAGTACATTAGTACGCTCAAAATATGGTTTTAACATATTAATATGACACACTCTATTTTGTTTGCGCCGACCTGGAGTTTTTACAATATAATTCAAATCATTAATTTTACTCTCTATTGTATAAGGACCACAATATTTAGCCTGTAAAGGATGTCCAGGGACAGGCAGAAATACAAGTACCTTATCACCAGGCTCAAAAACTCTGTCCCTGGCATCTTTATCATACCATATTTTCATCTTGTTCTGTACATTTTTAAAGTTTTTCTGAGCAATTTGACAAGCAGTAAACAATTTTTCTTTAAATCTAGATACATAGTCTAAAAGATTCAAGTCAGTATGTTCAGTAAGCCACTTTTCCTTAATCAATTTTAACGGTCCTCTTACAGTATGACCAAATACCAACTCAAAGGGACTAAATCCAAGGGATTCTTGAACAGCCTCTCGAACCGCAAAAAGTAGAAAGTGAACTCCATCACCCAGTCTCTGTCAAATTAAAGACAAAAAGTTCTAATCATGTTCTTCAATGTTTGATGAAAACGTTCTAAGGCACCTTGAGATTCTGGATGATAAGCACTTGATCTGTACTGAGCAATCCCTAACTGGTATACGACTTGCTGAAATAAACCTGACATGAAATTTGATCCCTGGTCGAACTGTATAGACTTGGGAAGTCCTACTAATGTGAAAAATTTGATCAAAGCTTTGACGATAGTAGTTGTCTTGATATTTCTGAGCGGAATAGCTTCAGGAAAGCGGGTAGATGTACACATGATTGTCAATAAATATGCATTTCCAGTCTTGGTCTTTGGTAAAGGTCCAACACAGTCAATTAGAACTCTGCTGAAAGGTTCGTCAAAGGCTGGAATAGGCAGAAGTGGTGCTGGTGGTATTTTCTGGTTAGGTTTACCAACAACCTGGCATATATGACATGATTTGCAGTATTCTGCAACATTATTTCTAAGTTTAGGCCAGTAAAAATGCTGCAAGATCTTAAGGCAAGTCTTCCTTATACCTAAGTGTCCAGCCAAGGGGGTGTCATGGGCAAGACCAATAATTTCTTGTCTATAAACTTTAGGCACCACCACTTGGTACACCACTCTCCATTCCTCCTCTGGGGTAGCATCAGGAGGCCTCCACTTCCTCATTAAAATGCCGTCCTGATGGTAATAGCATTCGGCCACTTTGTCTGCTTCCTCCTGTGGTTGAGCTCTCTGGCTGAGCTGAAGAACCTCAGGGTCTTTATGTTGTTCTTCAGATAAATTCTTTCGGTCTAATGAATGGCTGTTTACATCTGGCCATGGCATTAAACATTTTTGTTAACACTAGGTGGTTTTATAATGGCCTTTTCTGAGTTACCAGGATCTTCAATATCAGCTATAAAAGTGTCAGAAAGGTCCATGTAATCAAACTTGTCTTCTTGCAAATTCTCATTTTGTTGTTTTCTAGCCATCGCCCTAGTAACAACACAAGCTGGATACAATTCAGCATCATCTTCAGGTGATTTAACATCCACCACCGGTTCACTGGTAACAATTGGTTCATCAACCACTTTGTTCCTAGCTAGATCATTTCCTAGCAATAAGGTAACATCCTCAACAGGGATATTAGGACGAACACCTACAACAACTGGTCCAGTTATTAAATCTGACTTCAGATAAATACGATGGAGAGGAACATCTATACAACCTAACTCTACACCTTGTAACAAAACGGAGGCACCAACAGAAGTATTCTCGGACAAAGGCAACACACCTTCTAACAATAAAGTCTGAGAAGCTCCAGTGTCCCGTAAAATCTTAATAGGCTGAAGAGTTGTATCATCAACAATAGAAAAAAAACCATCAGGCATAAAGGGTTTGTATTCCTCCATGTAATCACAAAAACTGGACTTAAAAGCCTGACGCGTAGGGCATTCCAATGTACTGGTAATATAAGGTGTCGTACAAGCACTGGTCTTCGGCTTATTATCTCGTTCATTCTTCTTCTGGAGTCTAAAACAATCAGCCATCTGGTGACCAATCTTCTTACAATAAGCACAAGTCAGTGACTTCTTCTCAAAAGTATCAAATTTTGGACTAGACATATTATAACTGGACTGACTCTTATTCTGTGGAACAGGCTTACTATCAGTATGCTCAGTGCTTTGATTTTTGTAATTTCCACTGGAAGTATTAACAATTTGACCCTTGAAACTTCTTTTATGTGAAAGAGTATAATTATCTGAAATAACAGCTGCATCATGTATTGACTCAACAGTTTTGTCGTCTAAATGTGTTTTTAAGTACCGTTCCACCTAAGAATCAGGCAAGACCCAATACATGACCATCTTTGATTTTCTTTATAATTACAAGTATCTAGTGGATATTACTAAAATAGTTTAAAATGCATTCAAATGTGTGGTCATACTTCTGGTTGCTATGGAAACGGAGGTTGTTAAAATCAGCACTGAAATCATCAAATCTAATGTAAAAAAGCATTTTTTAGCATTTTTTGGCTGAAAGTAGACAAAATATAGAATGTGTGATAGAACATTTAATGGTGATTTCTTATTAAGGTACAATTGAAGTATAAATTACATATTTCAATTCAATATAAAAAAATATATTAACAAAAAAAAAATAACATTTTTGTGACATAGCTCTTCAATCTATAAAAAAACGACAAATTCAAGGCATTTTTGAGTTCTGATAATTAACAAGACCAGACAGATCCAGTCAAAACTGCATTTAAATCATAAAACATGAATGTTGTATTACCTTTTACAAAAAAAAAAATTCCGCGTTTTTCTATAATGACCCCATATAATCATTAAGCAATTGTTTAAGGAAATAGGGAATTTTAAGAATAATAATAGACTTGACTGTACTTCCTGCTTACTTTAAATTTAGTAAAAGAGCTGTAACAGTTGTAATAAACTTATTAGTCAATCTCTGAAACACTTATTAAAGAAAATGATTTGTATGCAAAATATGTCTCACTGAAGGGCATTATGACCTTGACCTTGCCCTCTAAAATGATATATCGTTACATTATAAGCCTATTGCTGAAAGTAAAAGCTGTACAACTCTCAATGTATATTCTATATTGCTTATGAAACATTACACAATGCTTTCTATTCATTTAAAAATCGTTCCAACATATTTGAACTTTCTATTGCCATATCAGTCATGTCAGCTGTTATGAAAGAAACATTCAGCACATTAAAAAACACCATGAACGTGTGATACCGTCACTTTTAATGAATAAAGTTCTATAACTCCTCCTACAATGTAATTTATTTTAATAGATATAAACCAGTTACTAATGTATTATGAAAACTACTCAAACATTTGTGATTTTGGTCAGAAATCAAGAAAATCACCCCTTTTTATACGCCCGTCAAAATTTTGACGGGACGTATTATGGTATACACATGTCCGGTGTCCGTCCGTCTGTCTGTCTGTCTGTCTGTCTGTCCGGCGTAAACATGTCGCACCGTAACTTGAGAACGACTTATCCAAATTTCATGAAACTTAATATAGTTGTTTCTTATGATGGTCAAATGATCTGTATACTTTTTGGTGAAAATTAGATTTAAACTTTTTGATTTACGGCACTTTGTAACTAAAACAGGGGTGTGTTTTTTTCACATGTCGCACTGTATCTCAAAAACGATTCTTGATTATGGCTTAAAACTTAAAACACTTCTTAGTTATATGAATCTAAATATCTGTATACTTTTTGGTGATGATTCAAAATTTCATTTTTGAGTTATTGAGTATTTTGTAAAAAAGGGGGAGGTTTTTTTTACATGTCGCGCCATATCTCAAAATGGATTTATGATTATTGCTACAAACTTTACACATGTCTTTGTTATATTAATCTTAAGATCTGTATACTTTTTGATTATGATTCAAAATATCATTTTTGAGTGATTGAGTATTTTGTAAATAAGGGGGAGTTTTTTTTTACATGTGCCGTTTCTCTATAACAATTTATGATTATTGCTTAAAACTTTACACACTTCTTCGTTATATTAATCTAAAGATCTGTATACCTTTGGTTTTGATTCAAAATTTTATTTTAGTGATATTTTTTTTTTTTTTTTTTTAAACAGGGTCGGTGGTTTACCGCCGTGTCTCAAAAACTATATATGGTTATTGCTTAAAACTTTCTCAGAAACTATTTATGATTATTGCATATAACTTCCACATAAGACGTCGGGCGTATCATGCGCTCATGGCGCAGCTGTTTATTCTGAATGAAATACCATAACTCAGAAAATCAAAATCTAAAATTATGAAAATCGAATGAAGCTTATGTGAATAGATATAAACAAAAAACCAAAGCTTTACAAAGATTCATTAGAATATTTTTTAGTTATTCAATTTTACTTGATCAGACTAAAATTCGGTATGTTCAGAGACAAACTATGCTTTAAATCTCTTTTTGTCAATATACCCTGATGTTAACTAAGACTTTGGGCAATTTTTTTTATGCTAAAATTTGTTAAATATTTTTTTACATGTTTATCCAAAGTCAGACAGTATTCTAATTTGATTTACCCACTTAAAGTATTGCAATATTAAATAATACATGCATAAATCCATTTAACATTATGCAATAACAAGCATTCATTCATTTTAAAACACAGAAAGAAAATACTTTATATCAAAGTTGAAAAATCAGTTACAAAAAGGAAATTTCAGAAGCCTAAAAATGCCACTTTACCCTACAAAAACTATTGATTAGACAACAGTCTAACAAAAATCTTTCAGTGAAAACAGCAATGACAATATTTCAAAACTTTCTTTTTGCAAATCAAATGATCCATGTCTAAAATGTCTTAAAATATATCATGCCTTTGATATCATATTATATTAAGAAGAAGATGTGGTATGAACTACATGTATGAAAATTAGTGGAAAAAAATCTCCATCAGTGAACACTACTTGTTAACTTTAGCAATTTTATGTTGTTGTATGACCTCATGTACATGTTGTAATAGTTCAATTGTAAATGTAAATACGTCTGGAGAACACAGTTTTCCCCCCTATTTGCTTATTGTAAAATAATAAAAGTTAAAACCATTTCCACCAATTATCATAAGATTAGGTGTGCATAACGTTTGACTTTTTTTACCAAACACATATAAAATATTCTGAAAAGTCTAACAACCCATTTTCTCCAACCTGGTAAAAGTCTAAATGAACACATTGTTTGAACTCTTCTAATAACATCAATTGTCTTAGGTTATCAAAATTGTTATCTGTTTTCTTTGACGTAAGCCATTTATCAAATAGATCTTCTTTTTCCCGAGCAAATTCCACATATGTTTGTGAATCAAACTTTTTATAAGATCTAAATTTCTGTCTATATGCTTCTGGTACTAGTCCATAAGCTTTCAAAACTTCCTGTTTTACCATATCATAATCAGAACTTTTTTCTGATAGAAGTGCGGAATAAATTTCAGCGGTCTTACCCTCAAAAACACTTTGCAGCATCGTAGTCCAATATGGCTTCGGCCATTTTAAATTATTTGCAATTTTCTCAAACTGTGGAAAATATTTATCAACTGTTTTTTCACAAAATTTCGGAACCAAACGTATATTTTTTGCTGCATCAAAATAATCTGATTTCGAGTGTTGCTTTCTTCTTTGACCATTTCAATTTTCAGTTTTTCCATCTCTAGCCTTTCTTTCATTTCTAGTTCTTTTAATTTTAATTCATCTTCTTTTATTTTTTCCCTCTCCTTCATTTCCAATTCTTTTAATTTAAATTCATCTTCTTTTCTTTTTTCTCCATTTTTAACCTTTCCTTCATTTCCAGTTCTGCCTGTTTTAATTTAAATTCATGTTCTAATTCAAGCTGTTTTAACTTAAAGGCGTCAACATTTTCAACCTTGAGTTCAAGAGCCTCTTCACCTAAAATTTCTGCGTCTACTAATTTGTCTATAACCAAATTTTTAATAATTTGTTTTCTCATAGATACTTTAAAAACTAATTTCAGTTGTTTAGCAAGCAACACTAATTCCTCTTTCTTTAAATTATCAAAACTCTCCAGGTCTGGCGTTTTCAAAAATTTACCAGCATCAAATGCCATTTTGTAGAATTTTGTTGGCTAGTTATAATAAAAATACTAAACAAATTTTGAATAATATATTTTTAAGATCCCGGACGAGCCCCCAATTTCTGTTACGGCCAGAAATCGCCTTTAAATTGTAGCCAACAAAAGACACAAATCAATAGTAAAATTTAACAATATTTAATATACAAAAGTTTATAAAAGATATTACACAAATATTACTGTTAACTTAACTGTCAAAATATGAGTCCAATCTGTTATCTTTATCTGTATCCGGAAATTTTTCGGAATCCAATTTGAATATTACGTTCACTACTAATGGCACAATCCAGTATGATGTTGTTTGTAGAATAAAAGTGTCAATCCAAATGCTGTGAATATTAATGTCTATCAATGTCTATGTCCAAGTTTAATTATGAGAGTTTAACTTTAGTGTCTGTATATATAGTGTTGTCATGAAAAATTATAGAACACTCTATAAGGGAACATTGTGGAAAATCCTGGAAAGTTACAACGGAAGTTTCTGGAATAACGTAGAAGTTTAAATTACGCATCTTTTTATAAGGATCATTCTAGAAAGTTCCAATCATTCTGTGATTCCTAAACTGCACAGTTATAAGATTATTTGGTAAACAACTATCAGGCCATACAACACAAATTAGGCCAACATAAATAAACATAATAATTACAATATCATAACACTATACAATAAAAGGGTTATTGCAAAAATATTGCGGAATTCTGTCCCTCTTAGAACATATACTGCACTCGCAAGTTCGTGCAATATAAAATTCTACTCGGGACAATATTCCCCAATATTCATGCAATAACCCTATATTATGATGAGACTGTCATTAAAGTGAGAGGGTTAGCGCTATAGAACCAGGTTTTATCCACAATTTTCTACATTTGAAAATGCCTGTACCAAGTCAGGAATATGATAGTTCTTGTCTATTTGTTTTTGATGCGTTTTTTAATTTGATTTTGCCATGTGATTATCGACTTTCCGAATTGATTTTCCTCTAAGTTCAGTATTTTTGTGATTTTACTTTTTATCAAACAATATGATTAGTAAAAGGTTATAAAAATATTAACTAACATTATATTTTCATTTTCTTGTTGTTCATTCTATAAGCCGGCATTTTGTTCAAGGTTATGGTTTTCTGTCTGCAACTGTTAAGCATCTCATCCCTTATTTTATTTTTTGTATTTACATTTAAGAATTGAATGCTTCTTTTTGTAAATTTATTGGGGTGTAAAAGCGTTGACCGAAGTACATTTTGTATGAAACGAGGAAGCGCTTCATTCTAAAAATGTACGCACGGTCAACGCTTTTACAACCCTATAAAGTTACAAAAAGAAGCATTCAATACTTATAATTACATTTTTTTAGCTAGGATTATAAAAACACGATTTTCATGACGTTTCATTTTTAAATTCACCTGTGCACTTTATTGTGGGACCTCGTGTCATCATGAATGAAATGTTATTATCTCATGCAATTGCTTACGGGATAACATGTGATGTGCAATTAGCCAATCAGAATAACGTATTATAATGAAACATACATCTAATGTAATTATTGTGTTATAACCAAATTTTTCTGGTCATAATTTTGTATATTCACTTGTTTGTGTTATTATGCCTTGATTGAGTCAAGTCCAAATTTCAATTGATATTCTATATTGTGTCTTTCAATGTTGTGTTGTATTGTTTCGGGTGAGGGTGAGTGTTGATATCTATTAAAATGTTAAATCTGCTGCATTTGTTTTCACCTGTCCTTAGTCAGGAACCTGGTGTTCATTGGTTGGCGTTTGTTGGTGTGGTTTTTAAGTGTTTCATGTTTTTCGATTTTTATATAGATGAGACCCTTTAATGGTTTACTGTTATGAGTTGTGACTTAGATGGAGCGTTGTCTTATTGGTAATCTTAACACATCTTATATCTATTTAGCTTTACTTTTTGTCTTTCTTTGTTTTGGTTCTATTAGGGTTGAACACATTTGGAATTTACAAATATTTTGGACATTGTTGAAATGCGCACCAAGTGCAGTTATTAGATACCAATATTTCCATAACACATGTTTTATTTAGATATTGGGAAAACATTACATTTATATATCATATCGTCATACGAAACCAGCTTTGATTTCTGTGTCACGCCATAATCTTCATTCTGTTTCTGTCACTGAACGTACGCAATGATGAAAAAAGTTCTTCTTGTTGCTGTTATTTTTGCCATCTTGACCTTGAATGACGGTATGTATATATAGCTGTTATTGTGTGATATTGGATGTTTAATCTTAGAATTGAATCCACTTTGATCGTTTAAAGCTGGGCCGACTAATTTGCTAAATTACATTCAATTATCCGTTTAATACGTGAATGATTCAATTGTCCGTTTAATACGTGAATGATTTTTGAAAAAGATTATAATCCTGGTACCTTTGATAACTTTTTGGTTCATATGCATGGGAATTGAATTATTGCTTAATATAAGTAATTGTGTTTTTCATTAAATTTTTTAATGGTCGGTAAAATCTTTTAGCTCAATTCAAATGCTTATTTTGTAGAGATTCTATCATCGTCATTTGGAACAGTCGCAAAAATACTACTTTTTGGTTGATAAAAAATATCAGCACATGCATTGCAACTCATATCACGACAAAAATTTATAATTACGAATTAATGAAAACATACGTCAATAAAGCGAGTAAACAAAAATAAATAAAATAATACATCTTATAAATGAAAAAAAAGTCTCCTCGTCACATCAAGAACAAATTGTATGTTAGTCACTGGTCATATAAAATATTTCTCATTTCTAGTTTGGAAATATTTTTGACACGAAAACTTTTTTAAATAATGACATGACAAATGACTGCATGTAAACACAATTTCTTTTACTTCGTTTAAACTTGGTTGAACATACTCATGATATTGAATACCTTAAAAATATCCAAACTTTTCTTGTCAGCTAAAACAAAAGTGAAGACAAAAGGTAAATATAACGTTCATTTATGAAATTTACTAGTATATATTACTCATTTAGACAGGTTGTTACGATATCAAAGCTTGGTTTTACACTCCATTGTGTTAATACATTAATTCACCTTTTGATAATTTTTTTCATCAAGTTGAATTAACATAATATCTAACAAAAAATGCTTAGAAAACTGCAATTGAAGTCACTATCAAATTCTTGCGTAATCTGGTGAACGTGGTGCATAATATGAATATTATCTGAATTCTCTGGTTAACCCTGAAGTGACAATTATTGTTGAAGTGTAACAGCAAAACTGGGAAAGAATATCTGAAAGCCAAACAATGTCTGTCTACAGAGCCAAAGGCTATTACCTTCAAGATTAGTTACTATTTTTGGATTTTCCTCGGACTTCAGTATTTTGCGATTTTTTTTAAGGGAAGTTAAATTTGAACAAATCAACATTGCACCATACTCTTACAGTATATTTAATTGAGAAAAAATGAATGAAGCTTAAATTCAAGAATCCCTGCCAAACAACCATTTATTATTCCATGCAAAATTAACCTTGATCATGATTGATCCATGAAATGAAGTCAAGGTCAGATAAACCGACAGACTGACACATATACCTTGCAAAACTTGTATATATCAAATATAGTTTTCTTATCATTTGCAATATTTGAAAAACAATCATGTCGTTTCAAAAATTATATTGTTTAAGCAGTTTTTAAATTATAAAAATAAGGCTGGGAACAGTCAAAATATCATGTTCCTGAATAAGGTCATACTCTTTTTCTAATAAAGGAATAAAGTTCCAATGTCTCCAAAGTTGCACATAGTTTATCTATCAAAGTCACAAGAGCAACAACTAAATAATACTTGTTTTGTTCTTAAATTGTCAATACATATCTAAGAGAAATAAATGCTTTCGTGCAATTTTAATGAAATGTTAGATATAATTAACATTTCCAAGTTGATGAGTAAAAATACGATTTAAAGGAGCAGACAGGAGAAACAGCATTATAAGATATACACTACAATATTTATTGTGAAATCATAAATTAGTTTGTGTTTATTGTAGGTTGTATACAGAAGTGTGAGCGAAAGTGGGTTGGTTACTACCAGTCATGTGACTCGTGTGAAGAGTACATCACGTGTGTATGGGGACTGAAGTATGACCGGAAGTGTCCTGATAAACTCGTGTGGAATGACGATACTAAAGGATGTGACAGAAAAACGCCCACTTGTGGATTCACTTATTTTCGTGGGTATCAATTTTCCTGGATTTCTGAAAACTTATATTTGATTTTGGGGTTTTGCTAATCTCTGTATACAAATCCTATTGAAAATATGATATTCTTTGAACATTTCAATCTGTTGTTCACCTGTCCCAACAAAATCTACAAAACCTACAAAAATTGGTATCCAACAAATAATAATGAATCCATGAAGACAAAATGCTCTGCTTTCTAATGGCAGGCGAGGTCATCAAAGAAAGTATTTAATTTTTGTTAAGAATCTATGATAAATTGATAGAAGACTAATAATAAGCCCAATGCATGCTAATAAATGAATATATTAATAACAAAATATCTCTAAAATCATTTGCGTTCACATTTTATTCTACATTACTCTTTTAATAGATATTAATCAAAGATACATTATTAAAGTACCTATGATGTGAAGGTAGTACCTTCGATTAAATCAACAATCACAAACACAATGCTTCTTCAAAATAATATAAGACCATTCTACTACATCAAGCAAGGAATTCTTGATTAAATATCACACTTTTTCGTGACGTCACAATTCTTTACATCAAATCCCAAAATACAGTGTACTTCAACTTGGTAAAATATAATTCTTATACAGCCCTTTCCTCAATAGATATAGGAAGATTTGGTGTCAATGTATGCTAACAAACCAATGCTCGATGCTGACCTGCACAACTCATTATTGACATATCATTTCTGAATGTCTTTTCAAAGTTTAATGTTAACGAGGTAGTTATGGAATTAATAAGTCTTCCATCATTTTAACATTACTTTGACTTTTTGACAAAGTCTGTTATTTCCTCCTGCTTTCTTCTTTTCTTTGGAGTCCCATCCTCACTGCCTTCATTCTTTCTCTTCTCAGTAATACCTAAAAAGAAAATAAAAATAATAAAAAGAGTACTTGTGATTGCAAAATTGTTCTCTGACAGATATGGACCAGTAATGAATTTGTTGAAGATCTCAGAACAATTTGATTATCTCTTGCTAACTACACTTTTAAACCTTATTTAAGTGTACATATTCTGGTATGCAATTTGCTCATTGCTGAAGGCCAAACAGTGACCCGATTTTGATTCTTATATCTTTGATGGACAGTTGTCCAAATGGCAATCATATTACATATCATTCTCTACATATTTTATGACAAAAGAGGGACGAAAGATACCAAAGGGACAGTCAAACTCATAAATCTAAAACAAACTGACAACGCCATGGCTAAAAATGAAAAAGACAAACAGAAAAACAATAGTACACATGACACAACATAGAAAACTAAAGAATAAACAACTAGAACCCCACCAAAAACTAGGGGTGATCTCAGGTGCTCCGGAAGGGTAAGCAGATCCTGCTCCACATGCGGCACCCGTCGTGTTGCTTATGTGATTACAAATCCGGTAAATAGTCTTACTCGGTAGGTCAAATTCATGAAAGGGAAGGGGATTGTAGTTATGACGTAAGGAACATATCCGATATCATTTGTGTAACGATTATTCCATAACGGTCAACCAACTCGTGATGGCGTCCGTAAAATTTACGAAGGGATGACCTCAACTTCACCATTTGGAACTCTTGGTTTAATAGCTTCCTAGTGAGCAGTAACCCTCTATCAAGAAAATCATGATAGGAAATGCGAGCACGGGAATATCGTATCAATTGGGAGATATATACCCCGTATGCAGGTGCTGCTGGAATTTTGCTACTTAGAAATGGAAAGTTCACAATTGGAAAGCTGAAATCATCTCTTTTGTCGTAAAGTTTTGTCTTCAACCGACCCTCACTGTCAATCTCTAGATGTAAGTCAAGATATGAAGCCGACTTAACTGTATCTGTAGTATCCTTTATCTCCAATTCGATGGGATAGATGCGTTCCACATAGTCACCAAATTTTGAATTGTTTAGTGAAAGAACGTCATCTATATAGCGGAAAGTAGAGTTAAAGGATATTGCTAACTTCTTATCTTTCTTCCTAAGAAGTTCCTGCATGAAGTCAGCCTCATAATAATAAAGAAACAAGTCAGCAAGTAGAGGGGCACAGTTTGTTCCCATTGGGATGCCGACAGTCTGTTGAAAAACACGTCCTCCGAACGTAACAAATATGTTGTCAATCAAGAAATCAAGCATCTTGATAATATCGGTTTCAGAGAATTTTTTGTTTGAATCAGAGTGATTCCTTACAAAGTAGGATTTATCTCTCCCTAAGACAAGATACTTGTATCTACGTTGGCCATTCTTTTTTATGAAGCAAAGTAATACCAACTCTTTTAATTTGTCTTTTAGTTTGGAATGTGGAATACTTGTGTAAAGAAGAGAAAAGTCAAATGTTTTAATACTGTTACAAGGTGAAAGAGAGTTAGATTGTATGTCCTCTAAAAGATCTTTGGAATTTTTAAGTATCCACATCTGATTCACGCCACCTCTAGAATAGGCAGTTTCACAATAACTTTGAAGCCCGTCTTTGATTGCTGATAAAATAGATGTTAATAATTTAGAAAGGGGTTTCGTGGAGCACTTGGAAGATCCAGCAATATACCGTTGTTTGTAAGGACACTTATGTAGTTTAGGTATCCAATACAGTGATGGAAGATCCAGTTCTTCATCTTTGGTTGAAATACCAAAGGAACAAAAAACAGACCTATGATTATCCAGGGTTTCCTCTTTGGTAAGTGTCGTGAGGGTATATGTTGAGTTTCCAAGTGAATTGTCTATACCTAATTCGTTTATCAATCAATTAATGTAATGACTTTTACAGACAAAAACGATGTTATTTGGGGCTTTGTCTGCGGGGACAACAACATATTTATCATGGAGGTCGGATAGGTGTTTAGCAACATTTGGGTCTTTGAAGATTGACGTAGCATGGGCATTGATGGACCCATTCAGTTTCTTAATTTTGATTTGTATTAACGACCTCACTGCCTTAATCCATTCGGATAGAGTGTCTACGTCTTCCTTCTCGCGCTTAGCCCATTGCCTGGCATAATCCTCGACTGAATCCATCAAAATTTTAAAGTTGTATTTCCAATTGATGGATTTAGGCTCACGATATTTCGGACCTTTCGATAACACATTTCGTAGAGAAGTGTTATTAACAATGTTAAGGTCACCGGTAATAACGTGGCCAGCAGGATTATATGTGAATTGGGAACTAGCACAAGTGCAATCAGGAGGTTTAGACTTGAAGTCGTCAATATCGAGATTCTGCAAAACGCGTTTGTAATTGAAAATTTTAGTTGCAATTGGTTTGGTATAGGTATAAGAAATTATTGGTACAGACTGGTCTTTGAAATAAGGAGGTATTTTCGATTGAACTAATTTATGATGAAGGATATTGCCTAGGTTGACGCCATCGAGACCTTTGTTGGCAAAGGAAAGATTTAGAAAAGATCTTTTCTCTTTTTCATCTTTATCAATGCGAACTGGCTTGAAAAGTCTGTGACTTGCAATATCCGAAATTATAGCTTGAAGTTTGTATTGGTTTGAATGAGGGTTTGTAACAGTGGATTCCAAACATAAATTGAACAGAGAATGAAGTTTTGAAAGGGGCAATGAATAAAGTTTCGTGCGAATGTGATGAATACCTAACGGTTTTTGTATGAATGGCAGCAAGTCATTAATAGAGACATCATGCAGAGAGGGTGATGTATAATGACGATGACCATGACTGCGTCTACGTCGAGGAGTCGAGTTGAAAATATTCATCACATTCACCGAGTTACACGAAGGACTAGATATAATACCTATCCCATCAATTTTGTCATTGCAGCCATACGGTGTTGCAGTTCCCAATTGTCTAATCCAGTAGTCTTCTTTTTTTCTACGGAGAGTCGTTGAAAGATTAGGATTGTTAGAGCTACGGTATATCTTTTCGATAATGCGAACTGTCATAGAAACGATGGAATGATCGGGCTGATTGAAATGCTGGTATAGAATGTCGTTAGCATTGAGGTTAATGTCTGATCTATGACGGCACATACGTTTGTTTAGCCTTCCTTTCGTTTCACCGACGTATACACTGCATGAAATGATTAGTTTAAGGAATCAATAAACTACTTGAAAACTAGTTGTAAGTTCCGAGTTTATTATTTTCCTGGTAGTTTATTGGTCAAGTAAACGCAATATTTAATAGTAGTTTACAAATAGTTTACTGGATGCAGTAAGTTCACGAATCGACACCTGATTTACTGTCCAGTATTTTTCAAATTTATTAAAGTTTAATAGACATACAACTTCAAATTTAATGTAGAGGATACCTGTATAACATGATTTACTACAAATTAAAGTCAAAGATATTCCAAACAGGAAGCTGTTTACTGTGGTTTTAATTCTGATTAAACATCGAGTTGCAAATTTAATACAACAATAAACTTTCATTTAATGCAAATTGAAATCAGATTCAACTCCATGTTTAAAGATTTAATGTGTGATATAACTAGATTTACTTCAAATTGAAACTCGTTTTGACTCCATATGCTATATGTGTATTATTCGTGTTTGTTGCACTAAATATATGCCAATTGATCTGCAAATGCACTACAGAATATATAAATATATGTGGTATTATTGCCAATGAGACAACTATCCACAAAAGACCAACATGACACAAACATTAAAAACTATAGGTAACCGTACGACCTTCAACAATGAACAAAGCCCATACCGCATAGTCAGCAAATATTCGCCAGTATTACAAATGAAGCCATAATTGTTCAACCTAAGTTACCTCAACCAATAATTCGAATCAAAGACTCATGATTGCCTCAAAATATGAGATAATAACAGTGAGAGAAACAAGCTGTCTGTAATGGAGACTTTGCCTGACTAAAGCGAAAACCTGAATAAAAAAACAATTGTGTAACGTATTAACTAAATTTATTCTTTATTTTCAATTTACAAATACATGACATATGAAAGAACTAACATTCCTTTCTATAAAGATTTGAAAACAAGAACAATATCTGCATACATATTAAATTATACAATTCTCCAATGTTGTGCAATTTTGATTTTTTTTTGGTTATGCTGAGCTGTTTTAAGGAACAATAAAGCATAACATTTAAATATAATAAATATTACGATATTTGAATAATACTATTGTTGTGGTCTGGGAACAGTATATCTAACATATATATGTTCCTGTTGTGGTCGATTTCATTTCATGACATAACTGATCCTAATTTTAAACTAACAATTGTTTTAATAGAAAGAGTTAGTTCCCTTTGAATACAAAAGTTTGAGCTGAATAAATTAATGAAATCCACCGCAATTTGGAGGGAAAAAGCACCCAATTATATGCAACCGGTTACACCGTTCTTATGAGAATAATAATTTGACAAAATTATCATACTGAATTTTTTTATAAGAATCTTAATAATTATGAACGCATTTATAAAACTTTAAGTTAAAACCAAACCTTTTAAATATCCCTCTGCTGTATCGTAGTACCATATTTTATTTAATTACAACACCTGATATTCCAAAGTGAATGTTGTTTATTCTCTTCTTTTGATTTATTTTGATTTTTTGTAATTGCTAATAATTTTACGCTTAATTTTTACATATATATATATATATATATATTCAAAATATTCATCTTATCACATTTCAACTGACATAATATTTAAACTAATAAGTGTAAATCATTCGTTTATATGAGTTTGTAACGTTTAAATAAGGTTACAATTAAAGCAAAATTCTGTTCATCTATGTCTGCACTTTAAACATACCTTCATTTTCCTTCGTATTAAACTTAAAAAAATTCTTCATTTTTTAAAGATACGAAAAATGTTCTTATTCTAACAAGAGTTGTTTCCCTTTCATTGTTCAATTGGTATACCGAATCGCATAATATTATAAGTCCCTAGTTACGTACGTGTGTATATGTTTAAAATATTATATTTGATTATGCTTTCTTGGACACCAATCAGCAAAATGCACAATGAAGAGTTTCACAAAGACAAGGATTTTTCATGTAAAACCAGCTGCTATCTACATGTATTGTATAATTGCTTCCATCAGGATAGCAGATTCACTTTTATTACTACTACATGGCTTTTTCATATATTGTATACTCACGCGTAAAAGAAACATTAAAAATATTGAAATTTAATTTATCCGAAGTTTCTTCCTATTCCGAAGAATTTCCATTTTGTTTTAAACAATTTACTACTGTGTGTGTGCAAATAAAATAAACTACTTGTTTACGCAGGAGCACATCATATGTTAAAAACAAAAACAACGGAGAAAATTCAATAAAATAATCATTGTTTACATATATTTTCCGTGATGTTAGGTTTCAAATCAAAAAGGTTATAATTTTTTTGGGCCAATGATATGTTATATATAATTGAATGAGATATAACGAGTCCAGAACCAATCCTATATATACCAATACATATTCTTAGTATTTGACTTTATTTCATAATCTATTTTGTTCAATTCAATATTTTATCATAAATATTTGTTGTTTTTTAAGGTGTTTCGGTTAAGGTTTAACTACCAAGGCTTTTCCTCATCAGGTATCCCAAGCCTCTAACAAATAAAATAATCAGTTTCAAAGTAAAGTTCAAAGCATCCATACGCATAGAATTTAAAAATTCTGCATACCGGGATACGACACCTGGTAACTTTGTATTGATGTATTGTATTCTAAATTAAATCAGTTTATGATTTGATATAACTATTGTCTTTTATGTTGTGATTTATCCTATAACTTGGTTTATCCTATAACTTGGAGGATGTAAGTAGATCCTTCAAGTTTTTGTGTCTTTTATATGCTATGATCGGAGGTTTTGGAAACATGGTTTTTGTGCTATCATTTTGTTCAATTAGGTGCCAATGTTTTTTAATTGCTTTATTTAGTCCATTGAAGAAAGGATTAAATTTGGTGGCTAAAACTAATGGAGGCATTGCTCTTTTGTTTTTAAGCTTGTACCTTAGAAAATCTTTTCTTTCCTTATGAAGTGCATTTGTTATAATGGGGTTGATATCTTTTTCCGAGTATCCCCTTTGGAGAAGTTTTGTTTTAAAAGTTTCAATTTCTTTTAGTGTATCTTTTTTGTTATTTGATGATCTCATAAAACGCAATATTTCCGCAGTAATAAATCCATTGAACACCGATGATGGGTGAGCTGACGTTCGTTCAAGATACTGAAAGTTATCAGTAGGTTTACGGTATAGTTTTACGTCTAATATATTATGATTAAGGAATCTGTTTCCTTTAAAAATTGTGACGTCAAGGAATTGAATGCTAGATTGTGATATTTCATGCGTGAATTTTATCAACGGGTGTATATTATTAGCAATGTTAAATAATTCAGTAAGATTATCTTGACTAGAATTAAAAAGAATGAATCCATCATCTCTGTATATAGATAACAGTGCTAAGTTATCTTTAAAAGGAAATATATCAAGAATATTCGTTATAATCTCGAACATTCTTAAATCAGCCAGGGATGGGCTCATTGGGGCTCCCATTGGGATTCCACATGTCTGTCTGAATATCAAGTTATTAAATTCAAATTCATTATTGCATAGAATGAATTGAAGTATTCGTAAGAAGTCCTTTTTTGGTGGTAGAGGTATTTCATGTTTATTACGACATATTTTGTACCATGCTCTGTCAACTGCTTGCAGTATTTCATCGTGAGTTAAGGAATTGTACATACTAGTAATATCAAAAGTGCACATAATTATGTCATCCGGTGCCCTTATTTGTTCTATTTTGTTGATAAATGAGGTCGTGTCCTGTGTATAAGTCCATAATTGGCTAACTACCGGTTTTAGGAAGTGGTCTATAAATTGACCAATTTTTTCAATTGGACTATTGCATAATGATACAATTGGTCTCCCAGGAATATCTATATTTTTAAGGAAATCTTTGTTAGTTTTGATTTTTTCTCTATCTTCATGGTTAATTTTGTGAATTTTTGGCAACATATAGAGTCGTCCCACTCGTATATTGGCATTATTGGCTAGGTATTTATATGTTATATCGTCGATATATTCTTTCTTGTGTAGTTGTTTGATCATTTTTTGAATAGTTTCGGATATTTTGTTCGTATTAAATTCATGAATTTGCTCATAGCATATACTGTTGTTCAGGAAATTCAGTGTTTGTTTAATATATAGATTTTTATCCAGAACAACAGTAGATGAATTTTTGTCAGCTTTCTTAATAATTATATTATTATTTGAACGTAAGGTTTTGAGTGCCGCTCTCTCATGTTTAGAAAGATTATTTCTAACTTTGTTTATTTTAAGTCTGCATATTTCCATCTTTGTGGTAAATAGATAATTTTCTATTGTGTTGTTTGCTAAAGAGGGTTTAAATCCCGATTTGATTCTAAAAGGATGATTGGTGTCCGCATTAGTTTTATCACTAAAGTGATATTTGCATCGCATTTTTCTACCTAGTTCGTCAAAATCTCGTAAGAGATTTTGTTTAATGTATTTTACATCTGGACAGGGAATACATTTTAATCCCTTTGCAAGAACTAATATTTCATAGTTTGTGAGATTCTCCCGTGAAAACACTTCTATATAGTTTAAAGCTTTTTTTACATTTTCATGAAAGTGTTTTGTGCGTTTAAGATGGCCTTTGTTATTATTATGTATACGGAGTTTACTTTTGTATTTTATTAATCGTTTTTTCTTATCCCTTTTTCTGAGAGATCTTTTTCTATTACTCATAGTAATTTATTTGTATAAAATTTTTTTTGTGACAAAACTATTTTGTTTGTTTGTATAATTATTTCAACTCTAATTGAGAGATGAAATGAATATATATGAAATTCAACTCTATTTGAGAGATGAAATGTATTTTAAAACAAAACTTCTCCAAAGGGGATACTCGGAAAAAGATATCAACCCCATTATAACAAATGCACTTCATAAGGAAAGAAAAGATTGTCTAAGGTACAAGCTTAAAAACAAAAGAGCAATGCCTCCATTAGTTTTAGCCACCAAATTTAATCCTTTCTTCAATGGACTAAATAAAGCAATTAAAAAACATTGGCACCTAATTGAACAAAATGATAGCACAAAAACCATGTTTCCAAAACCTCCGATCATAGCATATAAAAGACACAAAAACTTGAAGGATCTACTTACATCCTCCAAGTTATAGGATAAACCAAGTTATAGGATAAATCACAACATAAAAGACAATAGTTATATCAAATCATAAACTGATTTAATTTAGAATACAATACATCAATACAAAGTTACCAGGTGTCGTATCCCGGTATGCAGAATTTTTAAATTCTATGCGTATGGATGCTTTGAACTTTACTTTGAAACTGATTATTTTATTTGTTAGAGGCTTGGGATACCTGATGAGGAAAAGCCTTGGTAGTTAAACCTTAACCGAAACACCTTAAAAAACAACAAATATTTATGATAAAATATTGAATTGAACAAAATAGATTATGAAATAAAGTCAAATACTAAGAATATGTATTGGTATATATAGGATTGGTTCTGGACTCGTTATATCTCATTCAACGACATTTCATAGATCCGTCACCCATTTTGTCTGAAAATGATAAACCACTTAAAAAGGGAGACTAGTAAGCAAATATTTTGACTGTTACTTTTAAAAAAGTGTAAGCGCTTTACAAATACGATATTCAATGAAGGGACCGTTCATCTGCCCCTCCCCACTTTCTGACAGTTGTAATAGAAATTTCGCTTGATTGGAGTCGGTGTTGACAAAGTCGTCTGCCGGTGAACATTAAAAACAAACCTGAATGATACAATGGCATACCTACTCTTGTATTAACTATATTATCAAGATCACCGAAATTAAAATGATTTATTCAATATTTTGGGCAAAAAATACAGTATATCTGTTCTTAGAAATAGGCGCACAATTTGGGTTCTCCGAAAATCAGTATCAAAAAGTGATGAAAAATGTTTGCGCACTTATGTCTTGCAAATACATGGTTCAAACTAAATTAAAATCATTTTACCCGTAAACGAAAAAAATCGTATGACCAATTAGTTGCTTGCTGGTTTAGTGACACTTTCATTACGCTTGGTTTTCCATGACAATCAAGATTAACTTGTAGAGAAAGCCAGAGAAAACCACTGGCCTTCCACAAGAAAACAAGTAACGTGTGTCTATTTCTAAGGATCTAAGCTGAACACGCTTTGCCGAAGAAAGAACCACATGCAGTCACAGCCTCAGTTTTGACACGCTTGTGGTCATTAAAGTACTAGATTGTGATTTCGGGGCCTTTTATAGCTGACTATACTGTATGGGCTTTGCTCATTGTTGAAGGCCGAACGGTGATATATAGTTGTTAATTTCTGTGTCATGTTGGACTCTAGTGGAGAGTTGTCTCATTAACAATCATAACCACATCTTCTGTGTGTATACATTTTTGTACGTAGACAACTCGGTGATAAAGTTCTCTTCACATATCGACAGATCCAGTTTTCTTATGACAAATGAATATTCTATATCCTATTCATTGAAATGAATATGATTGTTGAATTGGTTCGTCTTAAATATATCTGTAATACTTGCCACTGCACGATGAAACGATTTATTAACCGTTCATAGGAATTGCGATATTGTTCTCTTTCAACTTTTCTTCCTGCGTACTGTTTAGGGGGATGACCATGTTATTGTTGGAGAGGGGCAGTAGACGATTTCGGGAGGAGAATATCAATTTTCACCTTTCGCGAAGCCGGCTTTTATCTTTATTTATCTAAACTGGCCTTTTTCCAGAGACATGTATAACAAGACCAGAATACTCAGGTGTTATAATCTCCCTCAAAGAATATCAAATGTTCGTTCTCATATAAACAAAGAAAATCTTTATTATTTTAATACATATGTATAGAGAAAATTGATTAAGATTTTTAGATAGCTGCGTAACATCATTAAACAATTCACTCTAATTTTAACGCGAACGGTTTTAGAAGATACTCTGATTTACAATGTATGTAGACCGATACACTGAGTTGTTATAAACTGACTACTAAAACTTTCAAATAGTTCTGCAAGATTGTCTAGTTTTCATTTATGAAAAAAACATTCACAGCTCAACTTTCTCACATGATTAAAAAAAAATCGGGTGCTTCGCATGCTAAAGTCCATCATTATTCCTGAAACACATTTCGAGACTCTTTTTCTCCGCTTTATGAGAGAAGTAAGCGGTCTGTTTTATATATATATATATATATATATATATATATATATATATAGTGACAACCCTACAATAGATGTATCCATCGGATCGCCATCAATGATGGTGATACATGGCTGTGTACATAATGTATATACAACTCGTCTAAACATCAACCCAACAATGTTAGATCTGTAAATTTGCTTTCGCACATTTTTGGTTCTTCCCTCGCCGGGATTCGAACCCATGCTACTGTGATATCGTGACACCAAATCGCCTGCACTGCAGCCGTCCCGCTAGACCACACGACCACCTGGGCTCTCAAAAAAAGAGCTTTCGGTGGCCATATGTTACCTTTCCACGTCAGTTTTAATCTAGCGGCGTACTACAGTACATGATATATAAGGCATGAAGATGTTATTCTTACAGATCAGCTAAATTATCTATAGTAAAGGATCCTACAAATTAATGTAAGATACAGTCACAGAAAATAATTATATTCATAAGTACGCCTGAGTCAGTGACAACCCTACAATAGATGTATCCATCAAATTTAAAAAAAAAAAATATCATGTATCTTACATTAATTTGTAGGATCCTTTACTATAGATAATTTAGCTGATCTGTAAGAATAACATCTTCATGCCTTATATATCATGTACTGTAGTACGCCGCTAGATTAAAACTGACGTGGAAAGGTAACATATGGCCACCGAAAGCTCTTTTTTTGAGAGCCCAGGTGGTCGTGTGGTCTAGCGGGACGGCTGCAGTGCAGGCGATTTGGTGTCACGATATCACAGTAGCATGGGTTCGAATCCCGGCGAGGGAAGAACCAAAAATTTGCGAAAGCAAATTTACAGATCTAACATTGTTGGGTTGATGTTTAGACGAGTTGTATATACATTATGTACACAGCCATGTATCACCATCATTGATGGCGATCCGATGGATACATCTATTGTAGGGTTGTCACTGACTCAGGCGTACTTATGAATATAATTATTTTCTGTGACTGTATCTTACATTAATTTGTAGGATCCTTTACTATAGATAATTTAGCTGATCTGTAAGAATAACATCTTCATGCCTTATATATCATGTACTGTAAGGGGAAAGACCTTAACAAGCACTTGACGTATGTTTTATGTCAGATAAGTAATGAACAGTCATTGTCCTAAATCCGACATCGGCGATTGTTCCAACACTGTCCAAGATATATAAGCGGATTGTTGGTATGTTTAAACCGGTTCTTGGACGTTCCTGTCCAAAGTCAACATCAAGTCCTTGAGTTTTCTTGTTTTCGTTTAGTTTATTATTTAAGTATATTCTGACCATGCTTTTTCAATTTCGCTTAATTGTTATTGTTTTATATTTAATTACTTGTAATTGATGGCTAACACTAACCACTAATAAATATTATCATGTGGTTGGACCATATTTCATTTTATTACAATGGACATTATTTATATCAAAATTCAATATTTTATTTTGTATTCTTCTCATAAGTATAGTAAAGTTGCTCAAATTTGATTTGTATACTTTACCAGTAGCCAGTACTTCGGTACTGGCATGAAAATACGGATTTTTTGTGTTATTAAAATTTGCTGTTACAAAATATTATAAATTATTTTAAATTAAGGAATGTATCTCCCTCATGCAAAGCTCTAATTCCTTTCACGAATTTGGCTATACCTTTTGGATCTTTTTTGATTACAGCTCTTCATCTTTTATATAAGCTTTGGATTTTCAAATATTTTGACCACGAGCATCACTGAAGAGACATGTATTGTCGAAATGCGCATCTGGTGCAAGAACATTGGTACCGTTAATTTAATTACTACCACTGGGTCGATGCCTCTGCTGGTGGACTATTAGTCCCCGAGGGTATCACCAGCCCAGTAGCCAGTACTTCGGTACTGGCATGAAAATACGGATTTTTTGTGTTATTAAAATTTGCTGTTACAAAATATTATAAATTATTTTAAATTAAGGAATGTATCTCCCTCATGCAAAGCTCTAATTCCTTTCACGAATTTGGCTATACCTTTTGGATCTTTTTTTATTACAGCTCTTCATCTTTTATATAAGCTTTGGATTTTCAAATATTTTGACCACGAGCATCACTGAAGAGACATGTATTGTCGAAATGCGCATCTGGTGCAAGAACATTGGTACCGTTAATTTAATTACTACCACTGGGTTGATGCCTCTGCTGGTGGACTATTAGTCCCCGAGGGTATCACCAGCCCAGTAGCCAGTACTTCGGTACTGGCATGAAAATACGGATTTTTTGTGTTATTAAAATTTGCTGTTACAAAATATTATAAATTATTTTAAATTAAGGAATGTATCTCCCTCATGCAAAGCTCTAATTCCTTTCACGAATTTGGCTATACCTTTTGGATCTTTTTTGATTACAGCTCTTCATCTTTTATATAAGCTTTGGATTTTCAAATATTTTGACCACGAGCATCACTGAAGAGACATGTATTGTCGAAATGCGCATCTGGTGCAAGAACATTGGTACCGTTAATTTAATTACTACCACTGGGTCGATGCCTCTGCTGGTGGACTATTAGTCCCCGAGGGTATCACCAGCCCAGTAGCCAGTACTTCGGTACTGGCATGAAAATACGGATTTTTTGTGTTATTAAAATTTGCTGTTACAAAATATTATAAATTATTTTAAATTAAGGAATGTATCTCCCTCATGCAAAGCTCTAATTCCTTTCACGAATTTGGCTATACCTTTTGGATCTTTTTTTTATTACAGCTCTTCATCTTTTATATAAGCTTTGGATTTTCAAATATTTTGACCACGAGCATCACTGAAGAGACATGTATTGTCGAAATGCGCATCTGGTGCAAGAAAATTGGTACCGTTAATTTAATTACAAACGTCCTTCTTTCATTGTCATTAGCATTAAGTGGGCATTTCCAAGAAATTAATGTCTCTATATTCATTTTCAACCATATTATGTTTGTTAACATTTGTATATTAATTAGTCTTTTCAATTGTTCAGATTTTATTAAAATTCAAGTATATTAAAACTTTGTAATGACCTTTGTACTGCTTCCCTTGGAGGACACAATTTAAAAGCATATTCTATGAAAGTTGTCCTGTGGTTAACACTATTTCATGGTTTTTGCAGTAAAAATATGTCCACTTAAGCGACAATATTTCGCAATGGACATTATTTTAAAAATAATTTTCACAGGACACTATTACATCTTACAGTTGCTTCATATTTTTATTTTTCTTTGGTTTCTTAATCTCAAAGATTGGCCAGACTCTTTCAATTGTTTTGTTTACATGAACAGATACTATATATAATTATGATCTGTAACGTGTTAACAGTTTAAATTCGTTTATGTGCAGGCATTGTTGTTGTAGTACATAGAAAGATATAAACGGTAAATTAACCAATTAGCATGTATCTAATATTTAAGAATAACCAAATAAAACGTTGTTGTAAATGCAGCGCAGTTAGTTCCCCTGGATGCATCTTTTGTAATCAAAGGGAGGTAAACTCTACGAACATAAGGATACAATTTTGGATTCATACTAAGCAAAACTAGATGTATGCTAAACAATTACAATCTATGCTAATTTATTGCAAAATTTAAAGACCCTGACTATACCGATAATGCAAAGGAATATAAATAATGCCGAATAATATACGAATGATTAAACAGTTTAGTAGCATAATACACCATATTTGATGTTTATAAAAATAAGAGATGTGTCACAAAAATTCAGATGAAAAAAAAGTGGATTTAAGTTATAGGCAACCCGTTACCATACAGAACGTCCTTCAACAATGAGAAAACCCCTATACCGTATAGTCGGCTACAATAAGCCCCGACATAAAAACTATGAAACAATTAAATTGAGAAAACTAAAAGACTTATGTCTTAATAACCCAAAAATTGTTAAATTAAGTACGAGGAAAATAGGAATTTGCAATGTAAAAGAAGTTATAATTATGATAATGGAAAGGGGAGAAAAGAATTAGTATCAACTTCTTGAAATTTGACTCCCCAAACATAGTTTATTTAATAAATGATTTATGAGCCGATAAATCCAACCTCAGATTAAATAACTGTTGTCTCAAATGTCTTCTCAAAAGTAATGTATAGTAACTTTCCTCGTTATCCGATAATTCAGTGAACAAATGCAAAGAAGAAAAAAGAATAGAATAACTTGAATATAAAATTAATGCTTTATTTTGCTAATTTTCTTCAAACCACTCCTAACTATATGTATACTATAAAAATAACTCTCATTAAAGATGGGGTCAAATGAAATTTAACTAGAATTTTAATTGCAAAAAAACATAACAGATTAAATTCTCATAAATTAGAAGTAGAAAATATTTTAAATTCGCATTATTCGTTATTCAATTCCAACTAAAAAACTTTTTGTAAATTCTGATAAACTTGAAATATATTGTATTGTAAATTTACTTTAATGTGAATTAATTTTCAAATCGAAGCAATTCAGTAATTTCTGACAAACTTGTAGTATAATTTGCCTTAAGTTTCAAGTATATTTCTAAACTTAAGTAGAAAGAAACTTATTGAAAAATTAAATGTTAGTAAACTCATGTGTTCATGCAGTGATACCAATCCGCAAAGGTTGCACTCTTATCCGTAGACGACATTTATCGATTTACAATTCAGATCATCGTAACTTCTGGTAAAATATTACTTCTTGGTCAAATTGCTAGTGAATTCAGCATCTGTAATGAAAATAGCACAAGTTTTGCAGCCTTTGGTCTCACATTTTGAAATGCGACAGTGTTGTACTGTGTCATCAAAAACCAAAATGTCTTTAAGGAGAACTGAACATGGCTGTATATGTGTAATATTGCTATTGTCACTAGGACGATAATCTGAATGAGTCGTGTTTGGGATATTTGTCATGTCTGGTGATGAGGGGACACCTGCCGTATCAGACGACACCGTGTCCATGGTGACGTCTGTTTCGGACCTTTTTATACTGGGCAAGGTCCGAGCCAGTTTCCTGTTAGTTCTTCGTAAGTTCATGCAATTGTAGTTTTGCTACTGAAATATGTTATGACAAACTGAGAATAAGTAAATTGAAGCCAGCAGTCAGAAACAAATGATGAGGACAAAAGATAAATTTGTTTAACTTTAATTACCCTTGCTACTGCCCTCTTTCCTTTTTTTGCATGCCTCAGTCATTCGTTTTATATTTTTCTCTCTCACTTTATAATGTTCAACTACACGTTTAGGATAGTCTTTCCCAATAATACACCCTGCTTTCTCTTGGACTTTCAATGGTGCTGTCCATGGCTCATAAATGTACTGAGTGGGAAAGTTCTTCAATTGTGGTAAGTACTTCCTGTAAAATACAAGAACATAAGAGATATTTGTTCTAAAAGGTCTTTTTTGTACATTTCTTATTATGTATTGAGGCAGTAACAAAATACAATCAGATTTATTTCATGGAAAACAAAGGATATAGAGAAAAAATGCATTACAAAATCACTGACCTCAAAGAAAAATAACCAAAGACCAAGAAATAGTGCTTCTGTTATTCATCTTAACTCAAAGCAAGATAACTTTCGACAAGTAAATTCAGGCCCTGGAAAGTAGGAGAGGACCATGACAGGGAAGTAAATTAGTAAAACCATATAAAAATAAGAAATAATTCATGGGGGCCTGAATATATCGTGATCTTAACACGGGTTGGCCCTTAATGACAAATATTTTACCCTGAGCGATAAATATCAGCATAAAGGGCCAACCCGTGGTAAATTCACGATATATTCAAGCCCCATGAATTATTTTGATTCTTATATGACAAATACGGCAATTGTTTTTGATCCAAGCGCTCTAGGTGAAGACATTATTTGCCGTTCCCATAAATAAACACACTATAAAATTGACGTAAAAGAATGAAGTGAACTGAATAAATGATGATGCTTAAACTATTTACAATAACATATTTAGATAGGTTTGGATGAATTTAAATGATCATTGTACTTATATGTCTCTTATGTATACAAAAATGGCTTCTATAATACATTTTAGCATCATTGTTTACATTTCCTAGTTGCCATGATGTTCAGCTTCACAACCTTGTATTTTCCAGTAAAATGCATATATTCTAACGTCATTGTTCTATAACGTCGAGTAGCTTCTTCATTAAAAAAACATATGACGTGAGAGTACAATCGGAACAGCCCTAACAATATATTCATATTTTACCACGGGTGTGGACTCAAAGCGTTTGAAGGACGGCATGTTAGATTTCCATACCTGTCAGTTCTTTTTGCATTTTAAAACCAAAGGAAAAACCAAAAGAAGTCATTTTTATTGATATTATTCAATACAAACAAAGACAGTGTATCAATTTTCATCATGATAGTTAGTAATACCTGATATAATTTCCATCCTTGTCAGTTTTCTTGCCAAAGACTATAGGAGTATGCACTCTGAAGTACTGATGGAAGAATGCTGAGGCAGACAGCCACATCCAATTACCAGCATTCAGACACCAATCAGCATCTAACAACCATTCCTCAAATACCTGCAACAAATTACAAATTACATGATAAATGGGTGGAAATACTGTTAATTCAAAAATAATAATTATTATGTTTTTATTAATGCCATTAATGCTACTTGGTGAGTATCACGATGAAAACTCTCATTTTTGTCCATTTTTTGAATAGTCACAATAATAAATGAACACCATAATTTCTGAATTAACAGTAGTGGAGCAGAAACAGTTTACTTTTCTCAGCTGTTGTTTCACTAGTAATTGTATGGTTAGTAATGATTCATTGTCAGTTTTCTGTGTGTAGTTTGTAGACTGTGGGTTGTCTATTGTCTATTTTCTATGGGCTTCAGTGTGTTAACCTTTCTACCACTTGTAATTGACAGGTTGTTCATTAGGTAATATCAAGAAATTTACGAGTTTCAAGATTTTTTCATATACTACATGTAATTAATTGCAATATAAAGCTTTTTGACTTCCCTTAATCAAGTCTTTGTCTTTGATTCCCCTTTATTTTTGCTCTGTTTAATTTAAGTATCGATTGAAAAATCAGTTTATTAATCTTATTAATTGCTTAAGACGATATACAACTTTTTGAGTTCCTTAACCTTATCAGTCAATATCAATATGCAGAAAGGAAAGGAAAATCAATACTTATTTGATTAATAGATATAGGTGTAACATACATTCATTCCTTCCTCCCAGTGACACCACAGGTCTCCTCGGGTCAGGAAACAAGCCACATCATGTCTGGCTAAGTGATGGATCCAACCTTCTGTCTTCAACTGGATCATTATGGCATCAATCAATTGGTAACCAGTTTTTCCCTGAATCATAAACATTTTTTTTTTATTCAAGGACAATAATCAATGATGTAGTCACTATATCAAACATTGCCATAAATTGTTTTAAACAAATGAAACTGGTGAAAATTTGAAGACAGTGATTTTGCTGTTGGCAACTTTAAATATGACAACGCAGTCCCTCATGAGTTAAAGCAACTCATTTTGTAGTTCGGTTCATGTTTCGCAGACTTTTTAGGGCTGTTTAAAATCTTAACTTCAAATTAAAATAAATTTAACACTAACCTCTCTCCAAGCATTTAAGTATTCCTTATTATCATCTCAGTCGACTTGTGTGCAGATTGGATTTCCTTCCATCTTGTCAAAGTTTGGCGACACTGAAGCAATGACATAATAAAACTCCCTCCAGAATAGTTTTCCTAGTAATGATGTTGGGGGCTGAGTGTGATTCTGAAAGAAATGTATTATTAATTCTATATTCTATTATTCTCTACTTTACTTTTCAAAACATGATTTTCAAGATGAAGTTCCTTTGCATTGACCAATATCATTTAATGCACAGATTTAGTCAAAATTAGTGTATTGAAGGTTCAGGACTTCTATAATCTGATTTCAGGACCTCCCCCATAGTTTGAATTAGAATATCCTGATAATATTTCAGTACCTCCATAATTCAATTTCAGGAAATTATGAAATTATTTCATTACCTCCATTACTCAATTTCAAGATTCAGGATCTCCATAACTTGATTCCAGTATATTATGAAATCTTTCAGAACCTGTCCTCTATTAATTGAATTCAGAATATTATCAATAAAACAACAGAAACAACCCTCACATCTCATCATACAATACGAATACGAATACTTTATTTCTCATAAAACTACAATAACATAGTTATAGAGCACATACATAAATATAACTATAAGGTACAATTGAAATTAACTTTGAGGACTGACTTTCACATTAATTTTATAACTTTGATAAATTTACCTAGTTTTTCTCATATTACAATATAACAGGAATTAAACAGTTGATCAAATTAAATTTATAGATATTAGGGTTAGACCAGCAGTATATAGGTAAAATTTCTTTCTTTCAAACATAAAAGATCCACAATTCATAATATAATGGTACTCGTCACCAATGTCTTTTGAGTCACAGAGACAGCAGATTCTGTCTTTTCTCGGTTAACCCTGCCACCTTCCAGACTCAATCGTTAAGTGGTGACTACCACATCTATACTTGCATAATTTTTAAATGAATTTGTAAGGAAAAACAGAAAAATATTTTTCCAATTGAAAATTATTTTTAAAAATACGATAGCATAAAGTTTTAGGTGATTCTGCAACAAATGCAAAGCATTCTTGTTGAAACTGATCTTTGAGTGTTTGCTCAATACGTTTGACACCCATTTATCAGCAAACTGTGCATTCCATATATTGGACATACCACAATTATCAAAAATATTTTTAATATATGATATCCACTTAGTGTCTATTCCGTAATCATTAAAATATAAAAATACAAGTTTATATAATACAGCACAAATTTTACTTTATTTTCCATTAAGAAGATATAAGTTGTACAATATTGGAATTATGTAATCATAGACTTCTTCACAAAACTTGAGGTAGAAGCTTGGTTCACTTTAAACAGTTGCCAGGTTTCAAGTAGTTTATTTTGCATAAGCAGTCTAATCATAACAAGGAATATATTAAAAAGATTCTTGACCCTAACCCTTTACACTATTAAAAAGTTATCTCATCTTAGATACACCTGACTTCTCCTGTTTATTCCAACAGTTATTTAGTATATGTCTCAATCCAGTTTTTATTCAAAAACTTAAATTTTATCATTCATGTTATTAAAGAATAAACAAGCAACTGGTTCACAAATCATTTTGTTTTGTTCATGATCAAATTCACCACCAGGTCAAAAATCAAGTTCACTATCAATCAGTATCCGTGCTTACAAAGCCTCAATTTCACATGCTCACCTTGTTTTTACGGTAAACATTCTGTACATCATGGTAGAAGGTTCTTGCAGAGACACAGCCAAATTTTAAGTATGGACTTAACACTAATGTGGATGGTGCCAAGGTGTTAGGCTCCGTTTTGGGCTTTTAAAACTTGCACATCCAATTCTGAAAAATTGTAAGAATATTAACATGCTGATGACATATTCTTTGAAATAATTGAAATCTATTAAAGTAGAAGGGATTTGATCTCACAATTTTTGTCCAATCTTTGCCCAAGAAAATGAACCTTTGATTACTACATCAAATTTGCATATACTGTTGGCAAATGCATACAACCACAATTTACCACTAAATTTGACAAGATCTTCTATATGCTATGATTTCATAATACTATAAAGTGGGAAAGTGTTGCAATGTTTTTTCCTACTCATTTCAAACACTAAACCTTTTTTTAAACATAATGCATAATAAAAACTGCCAATAAAACACTTTCACAATATTTAAATTAAATAGGTTTGTATGGTTGTTGTTAGCTTAGTTTATTTATAGCTAATTATGTCATGTATATTTAAAAAAAAGAATTGTTTCATAGCAAGATAAAAGTAAATAATATAATTAATAGTAGTAGTACTGTTTTCTTCATCGTAGTATCCAGTCTATTCAGACCCTCAGTTTCACCGCCAGGAAACAGTAGGGGTCCACATTCAGATTCATCCTTTCCGAGGTCAGTCATGGTTGGTACACCATACTCTGTATCATGATTGGCTGCGATTTTGGTCTTTATTGCTAAGTAATAAAAAAAGATGCAGTTATGATCAAAATGTTGAGCAGGATCTTCTTACCTATCCTGAGCGCCCGAGATCAGACCCCAGTTTTTGTTGGGGTTTGTGCTGCTTGGGTTTAGGTTTTCGATGTTATGTTTTGTATTACACAGTATAAGTTTGGTGTGTGCTGCTAAGTCTTTGGTTTTCCAAGTTATATTTTGTGTGATGTTGTTTATCTGTTTGTCTGTGCCCTTTTAAGACATGGTGTTGTGTATTTAATTTTCAACTTATGAGTATGAATGCCCTTTTGATATCCTTTGACTCTCTTTAATGGTCATTTGAATTGAAAATAAATAACTGAAGATTTAGAAAATTGAGCAAGATGCTTGGTTCTAATTGGTATGAGGTCAGCTTCTAGAAGGGCCTCCTGAATTGATGAAAAATCAAAATAAAAATTCCCTATATCTGAAAATAATTCATAGGTTATAAAATCTAACTGATCATCAAAGACTCTTCGTCATTTTCTATGTTAGGTTTTACAAATAAATTATTTTTCATACATTTGTTGTGTGAATATAAAGTACAGTTTAAGACAAACTATGAAATCACATATCCAACAAAATACAATTTTTGTTCAATCCATGAAATTTATAATATTCACGGTATGTGTTTACAAGTTGAGTTAATCAAAAAGACTGACAATGATCTTCTGTCAGCATTTAATTCTATAAAAGGCAAAAATGGATAACCCATAACAGGGTTCCTTGCTTAGGAAAAGCATAGAAACATATTTTCATTGATTTGAGTATGTAGGGAGCCATATTTGGGATGAATTTATACTATATATCAATCCTTTATAACCTGTTATAACTGATTTTATATCAATTATATGTTACACATATTGACAGTAACATACAAACTGGATAGAAACCTTCAACTTCTTTTTTTCGGTCTAGCCGTGTCAAAGACTAATTAAGAACAAATTAATTTGCAAATAGAAAGAAATCTCTTTAGAATTAATTTAAGGGAAGTCTCAAAATTATTTGGTTTATAAATCCATAATTTTATCAAGTTTATGATGATTATAAGTTATGAATTATTTAAAATGCTATGTAAACATTAATGAATTTAAATTTGAAAAATTCGACAATTTAGAGAGGAAAAATATTTTCCAAAGAGGGGGGGGGGGGGGGGTGGTGCTGTAGAAAGTATTTATGCAGTTTCAATTGTTGACCATTTTTCAAAATTCTTTTTCAAAAAGAATTTCATTCATGGACATGGAACCAAGAATATATTTCTTTGACTGATATGTTTGATGTCATGACAGGGTTATAGTCATTTCAGAAATAACCCTCATTTATTTGGAACTGTCAACAAGGGTATGACAGAAAATATTAAATTACCCTTTTGGTCCCTCAATAGGGTTATTAGGAGCTCCCATTTTGGAGAGAACCGTTTGTAGACGCTGGTTTCAATGGAGGATTTCCACCATTATCTTTGATAACTCTGCAATAAATTTTAATATTTTAGGCAAAAACATTTCAATTTAAATTTTTATCAATCACTGTATCTAAACAAACTAGAGGCTCTCAAGAGCCTGTGTCGCTCACCTTGGTGCATATTAAACAATGGACACCAATAAATTCATGACAAAATTATGTTTTGGTGATTGTGATGTGTTTGTAGATTTTACTTTACTGAACATTCTTGTTGCTACAATTATCTCTATCTATAATGAACTTGGCCCAGTAATAACAGTGGAAAATATTTTCTAAAAATTTACAAAAATTTACAAAAATTTATGAAAATTGTTAAAACATTACTATAAAGGACAATAACTCCTTAAGGGATCAACTGACAATTTTGGTCATGTTGACTTATTTGTAGATCTTACTTTGCTGAACATTATTGCTGTTTATAGTTTATCTCTATCTATAATAATATTCAAGATAATAACCAAAAACTGCAAAATTTCCATAAAATTACTAATTCTGGGGCAGCAACCCAACAACGGTTGGTTTGTTTTGTCTGAAAATTTCAGGGCAGATAGATCTTCACCTGATATACAATGAAACCCCCCGTCAGATTTGCTTTAAATGCTTTGGCTTTATTGTTATAAGCCAAAATCTACATTTTCCCCCTATGTTCTATAATTAGCCATGGCGGCCATCTTGGTTGGTTGGCAGGGTCATGTCACTCATTTTTTAAACTAGCTACCCCAATGATGATTGTGGCCAAGGTTTGTTAAATTTGGCCCTGTAGTTTCAGAGAAGAAGATTTTTTAAAAGAATACTAAAATTTTAGAAAAATGGCCAAAAATTGACTATAAAGGGCAATAACTCCTTAATGGGTCACTTGACAATTTTTGTCATATTTGACTTATTTGTAGATCTTACTTTGTTGAACATTATTGCTGTTTACAGTTTATCTCTATCTATAATAATATTCAAGATAATAACCAAAAACTGCAAAATTTCCTTAAAATTACTAATTCTAGGGCAGCAACCCAACAACGGTTTGTCTGTTTTGTCTGAAAATTTTAGGGCAGATAGATCTTCACCTGATATACAATTTAACCCCTTCAGATTTGCTCTCAATGCTTTGGTTTTAGAGTTATAAGCCAAAATCTACATTTCCCCCCTATGTTCTATAATTAGCCATGGCGGCCATCTTGGTTGGTTGGCAGGGTCATGCCACACATTTTTTAAACTAGCTACCCAAATGATGATTGTGGCCAAGTTTGGTTAAATTTGGCCTAGTTGTTTCAGAGAAGAAGATTTTTTTAAAAGAATACTAAAATTTTAGAAAAATGGCTAAAAATTGACTATAAAGGGCAATTACTCCTTAATGGGTCACTTAACAATTTTTGTTATGTTCGACTTATTTGTAGATCTTACTTTGTTGAACATTATTGCAGTTTACAGTTTATCTCTATCTATAATAATGTTCAAGATAATAACCAAAAACTGCAAAATTTCCTTAAAATTACTAATTCTGGGGCAGCAACCCAACAACTGTTTGTCTGTTTTGTCTGAAAATTTTAGGGCAGATAGATCTTCACCTGATATACAATTTAACCCCTTCAGATTTGCTCTCAATGCTTTGGTTTTAGAGTTATAAGCCAAAATCTACATTTCCCCCCTATGTTCTATAATTAGCCATGGCGGCCATCTTGGTTGGTTGGCAGGGTCATGCCACACATTTTTTAAACTAGCTACCCAAATGATGATTGTGGCCAAGTTTGGTTAAATTTGGCCTAGTTGTTTCAGAGAAGAAGATTTTTTTAAAAGAATACTAAAATTTTAGAAAAATGGCTAAAAATTGACTATAAAGGGCAATTACTCCTTAATGGGTCACTTAACAATTTTTGTTATGTTCGACTTATTTGTAGATCTTACTTTGTTGAACATTATTGCAGTTTACAGTTTATCTCTATCTATAATAATGTTCAAGATAATAACCAAAAACTGCAAAATTTCCTTAAAATTACTAATTCTGGGGCAGCAACCCAACAACTGTTTGTCTGTTTTGTCTGAAAATTTCAGGGCACATAGATCTTCACCTGATATACAATTTAACCCCTTCAGATTTGCTCTCAATGCTTTGGTTTTAGAGTTATAAGCCAAAATCTACATTTCCCCCTATGTTCTATAATTAGCCATGGCGGCCATCTTGGTTGGTTGGTAGGGTCATGCCACACATTTTTTAAACTAGCTACCCAAATGATGATTGTGGCCAAGTTTGGTTAAATTTGGCCTAGTTGTTTCAGAGAAGAAGATTTTTTTAAAAGAATACTAAAATTTTAGAAAAATGGCTAAAAATTGACTATAAAGGCAATTACTCCTTAATGGGTCACTTAACAATTTTTGTTATGTTCGACTTATTTGTAGATCTTACTTTGTTGAACATTATTGCAGTTTACAGTTTATCTCTATCTATAATAATGTTCAAGATAATAACCAAAAACTGCAAAATTTCCTTAAAATTACTAATTCTGGGGCAGCAACCCAACAACGTTTGTCTGTTTTGTCGGAAAATTTCAGGGCACATTGATCTTCACCTGATATACAATTTACATGTTTAGATTTGCTCTAAATGCTTTGGTTTTAGAGTTATTAGCCAAAATCTACATTTTACCCCTATGTTCTATAATTAGCCATGGCGGCCATCTTGGTTGGTTGGCAGGGTCATGCCACACAATTTTTTTAAACTAGCTATCCCAATGATGATTGTGGCCAAGTTTGGTTAAATTTGGCCCGTAGTTTCAGAGGAGAAGATTTTTTAAAAGAATACTAAAATTTTAGAAAAAAAGGCTAAAAATTGACTATAAAGGACAATAACTCCTTAATGGGTCACTTGACAATTTTATTATGTTGACTTATTTGTAGATCTTACTTTGTTGAACATAATTGCTGTTTACAGTTTATCTCTATCTATAATAATATTCAGATAATAACCAAAACTGCAAAATTTCCATAAAATTACTAATTTGGTGGCAGCAACACAACAACGGGTTGTCTGATTTGTCTGAAAATTCAGGCAGATAAATCATAAACTTAATAAACAATTTTAACCCTTGTCAGATTTGCTCTAAAATGCTTTGGTTTCAGAGTTATAAGCCAAAATCTACATTTTACCCCTATGTTCTATTTTTAGCCATGGCGGCCATACTTAGTTGAATTGCAGAGTCACGCCAAACAATTTTTAAACAAGATACCCAAAGATGATTGTGGCCAAGTTGGTTAAATTTGGCCCGGTAGTTCAGAGAAGAAGATTTTTTTAAAAAATACTAAAAATTTTAGAAAAATGGCTAAAAATTGACTTATAAAGGGCAATAACTCCTTAATGGGTCACTTGACAATTTTGATCATGTTGACTTATTTGTAGATCTTACTTTGCTGAACATTATTGCAGTTTACAGTTTATCTCTATCTATAATAATATTCAGCATAATAACCAAAAACTCAAAATTTCCTTAAAATTACTAATTCTGGGGCAGCAACCCAACAACGGTTTGTCTGTTTTGTCTGAAAATTTCAGGGCGATAATCTTGACCTGAATAACAATTTAACCTCTTCTCAGATTTGCTCTAAATGCTTTGGTTTCAGAGTTATAAGACCAAAATCTACATTTCCCCCTATGTTCTATAATTAGCCATGGCGGCCATCTTGGTTTGTTTGCAGGGTCATGCCACACATTTTTTAAACTAGCTACCCAAATGATGATTGTGGCCAAGTTTGGTTAAATTTGGCCTAGTTGTTTCAGAGAAGAAGATTTTTTTAAAAGAATACTAAAATTTTAGAAAAAATGGCTAAAAATTGACTATAAAGGGCAATTAACTCCTTAATGGGTCACTTGACAATTTTTTTATGTTGACTTATTTGTAGATCTTACTTTGTTGAACATTATTGCTGTTTACAGTTTATCTCTATCTATAATAATATTCAAGATAATAACCAAAAACTGCAAAATTTCCTTAAAATTACTAATTCTGGGCAGCAACCCAACAACGGATTGTCTGATTTTGTCTGAAAATTTCAGGGCAGATAAATCATGACCTAATAACAATTTTACCCCTTGTCAGATTTGCTTAAATGCTTTGGTTTTCAGAGTTATAAGCCAAAATCTACATTTTACCCCTATGTTCTATATTTAGCCATGGCGGCCATCTTGTTGGTTGGCAGGGTCAGCCACACAATTTTTTAAACAAGATACCCAAAGATGATTGTGGCCAAGTTTGGTTAAATTTGGCCCGGTAGTTTCAGAGAGAAGATTTTTTAAAAGAATACTAAAATTTAGAAAAAATGGCTAAAATTGACTATAAAGGGCAATAACTCTTAATGGGTCACTTGACAATTTTGGTCATGTTGACTTATTTGTAGATCTTACTTTGCTGAACATTATTGCTGTTTACAGTTTATCTCTATCTATTACTAGAGGCTCTCAAGAGCCTGTTTCTGCCACCTGTGTCTATGTGCAAATAAATCAATGGACACAGATAAATTCATGACAAATTGTGTTTGTGTGATGGTGATGTGTTTGTAGATCTTACTTTTACTGAACATTCTTGTTGCTACAATAAATCTATATCTATAATGAACTTGGGCCCAGTAATTACAGTGGAAAATATTTTCTAAAAAATTTACAAAAATTTTATGAAAATTATTAAAAATTTACTATAAAGGGCAATAACTCCTTAAATGGTTATTTGAAAATTTTGGTCAGGATTGGCTTAATTGTAGATCTTCTTTGCTGAACATTATTGCGTTTACAGTTTATTCTATCTATAATAATATTCAAAATAATAACCAAAAACTCAAAATTTTCCATTTAAAATTACTAATTTCGGGGCAGCAACCCAAACAAGGTTGTCTGATTTTGTCTGAAAATTTCAGGGCAGATAGATCTTGATCTTGAAAACAATTTAACTCCTTTCAGATTTGCTCTAATGCTTTGGTTTCAGAGTATATAAGCCAAAATCACATGTCACCCCTATGTTACTATAATTTAGCCATGACGGCCATCTTGTTTGGTTGTGCAGGGTCACGCCACACATTTTTATAAACTAGTACCCCAAAGATGATTGTGGCCAAGTTTGGTTAAATTTGGCCGTAGTTGTTTCAGAGAAGAATTTTTTAAAAGAATACTAAAATTTTAGAAAAATGGCTAAAAATGACTATAAAGGGCAATTACTCCTTAATGGGTCACTTGACAATTTTTGTATTTGACTTATTTGTAGATCTTCTTTGTTGAACATTATTGCTGTTTACAGTTTATCTCTATCTATAATAATATTCAAGATAATAACCAAAAACTGCAAAATTTCCTTAAAATTATAATTCTGTGGCAGCAACCCACAACGGGTTGTTCCGTATTGTCTGAAAATTTCAGGGCAGATAAATCATGACCTAATAGACAATTTTACCCCTTGTCAGATTTGCTTAAATGCTTTGGTTTCAGAGTTATAAGCCAAAATCTACATTTTACCCCTATGTTCTATAATTAGCCATGGCGGCCATCTTGGTTGGTTGGCAGGGTCATGCCACACATTTTTAAACAAGATACCCCAAAGATGATTGTGGCCAAGTTTGGTTAAATTTGGCCCGGTAGTTTCAGAGAAGATTTTTTAAAAGAATACTAAAATTTTAGAAAAATGGCTAAAAATTGACTATAAAGGGCAATAACTCCTTAATGGGTCACTTGACAATTTTGGTCATGTTGACTTATTTGTAGATCTTACTTTGCTGAACATTATTGCTGTTTACAGTTTATCTCTATCTATTACTAGAGGCTCTCAAGAGCCTGTGTCGCTCACCTTGGTCTATGTGCATATTAAACAATGGACACAGATAAATTCATGACAAATTGTGTTTTGGTGATGGTGATGTGTTTGTAGATCTTACTTTACTGAACATTCTTGTTGCTACAATAATCTATATCTATAATGAACTTGGCCCAGTAATTACAGTGGAAAATATTTTCTAAAAATTTACAAAAATTTATGAAAATTATTAAAAATTTACTATAAAGGGCAATAACTCCTTAAATGGTTATTTGAAAATTTTGGTCAGGATTGGCTTAATTGTAGATATTTCTTTGCTGAACATTATTGCTGTTTACAGTTTATTTATATCTATAATAATATTCAAGATAATTACCAAAAACTGCAAAATTTTATTTAATATTACTAATTTTGGGGCAGAAACCCAAAAAGGGGTTGTCTGATTTGTCTGAAAATTTCAGGGCAGATAGATCTTGATCTGATAAACAATTTAATCCCTTGTCTGATTTGCTCTTAATGCTTTGGTTTCAGAGATATAAGCCAAAATCGACATGTCACCCCTATGTACTATTTTTAGCCATGACGGCCATCTTGGTTGGTTGGCCAGGTCACGCCACACATTTTTTAAACTAGATACCACAATGATGATTGTGGCCATGTTTGGTTAAATTTGGCCCAGTATTTTTACAGGAGAAGATTTTTTTAAAAGAATACTAATTTTTTTGAAAAATGGTTAAAAATTGACTATAAAGGGCAATAACACCTTAAGGGTTCAACTGACAATTTTGATTATGTCGACTTTTTTGTAGATCTTACTTTGCTAAACATTATTGCTGTTTACAGTTTATCTTTATCCATAATAATATTCAAGATAATAACCAAAAACTGCAAAATTTTCTTTAAAATTACTAATTTGGTGGCAGCAACCCAACAACGGGTTGTCTGATTTGTCTGAAAATTTGAGTGCAGATAGATCTTGACCTAATAGACAATTTTACCCCTTGTCAGATTTGCTCTAAATGCTTTGGTTTCAGAGTTATCAGCCAAAATCTACATTTTACCTCTATGTTCTTTTTTTAGCCATGGCGGCCATCTTGTTGGTTGGCCGGGTCACGCCACACATTTTTTTAAACTAGATACCCCAATGATGATTGTGGCCAAGTTTGATTAACTTTGGCCCGGTAGTTTCAGAGGAGAAGATTTTTGTAAAAGTTAACGACGACGGACGACGACGACGGACGCCAAGTGATGGGAAAAGCTCACTTGGCCCTGTAGGCCAGGTGAGCTAATAATATTCAAGATAATAACCAAAAAACTGTAAAATTTCCTTAAAATTACTAATTTGGGGGCAGCAACCCAACAAAGGGTTGTCCGATTTGTTTCTCAGGTCAGGTGAGCTAAAAATGATTGTAGGAAAGCAATTTTTCTGAATATTAATATACATGTAAACAACACAGTGTGATTTTTCAAGAAAACTTGAATTGTGTGCTTTCCCTAACAACAATATACCAGATGCTCCGCAGGGCGCAGCTTTATACGACAGCAGAGGTCAAACCCTGAACGGTTGGGGCTAGTATGGACACAACAGTCAAGCTGTGTACAGCTCTGAATTTGGATTGTGATTAAATAGTTGTCAAGGCATAGGTTTCTGACACAGAATGAATGTGGTCTAATGAACTTAAAAATTTGTTTTTGCTTTTGAGCAATTCACTATGCTTTTGAATATTAATCCTCTCAAAAAAAAGAAGAAATTTTCTTTTTATTTTCTGAAATCTGAAATGAGAAAAATTGAACCCCCCCCCCCCAATTCTTTTTCACCTCCCCTTTCTCTTATTCCAACAAGGTGCTCCGCAGGGCGCAGCTTTATACGACCGCAGAGGTCGAACCCTGAACAGTTGGGGCAAGTATGGACACAACATTCAAGCTTGATACAGCTCTGAATTTTTGGATCGTGATCAAATTCTTGACATAAAATGAGTTTCTGACACAAAACAAATGTCAAGATCTTACAAATCTATAATGCAATATTGTGCAATTAAAGATTTCTTCTTCAAACTTTTCAAAAATTTGGAATACGAGAAAAAAAAATTGAAAACTACTACCATCCCCCTATTTTTTTTGCAATAAGTCCAAAACCAGACATTTTTTACAATTAGTGCAAGGGAGGTAAATCCGAATATACCAAACATTGTATGTTACCTGTTTTTTAATTACCTCCCTAACACTGCTTTTAAATTGTCTTAATTGTCCATTGACCAGAATAACCTTGTTTCCCCCCTTTTTTTGCCCCTAATTCCGAAACATTTTGAGCAATAACCCCCCAAAGTCATTATTAACCATCCCTTAATGGTATGGAAACTTGTGGTATAATTTCAGAGAGATTCATCCACTTAAACACAAGTTATTGTTTGAAAACTTCAAAAATGCTTATTTTTGGCCCCCTTTGCGGCCCCTAATTCCTAAACTATTGGGAACATAACCCCCAAAATCAATCCCAACCTTCCATTGAAGGTATTGAACCTTTTGGTTAAAATTTATAGTGATCCATTCACAAAATCTAAAGTAATTGTCCGGAAAACCTAGTTTTTCCCCATTTTTTTTGCCCCTAATTTTCCCTTTTTTTTGCCCCTACTTCCAAAACATTTTGAGCCATAACCCCCTAAATTCATAACTAACCATCCCTCCGTGGTATGGAAACTTTTGGTATAATTTCAGAGAGATTCATACACTTAAATACAAGTTATTTGTTTGAAAACTACAAAAATGCTTATTTTTGGCCCTTTTTGGCCCTAATTCCTAAACTCTTGGGATCATAACCCCCAAAATCAATCTCAACCTTCCTTTGGTGTTATCAAGCCTTCTGGTAAAAAATTATAGAGATCCATTCACTAATTTTTAAATCTAGAGTTATTGTCCGGAAACTAAATGTGTCTTAGGACGACGACGACGACATGATACCATTATACGACGCAAATTTTTTTTTTAAATGATCTCAATTCAAATTTCTAATGGAGTTTGCAACAATAACTACTCATTTAAGTACATCATAAAATATCAAAATATAAAATGTCATACAGTCATGGTTAAAATTAAAATTAATTAATAGTAACTGCTGAAAAAATAAAAGGGGAATGTGTCCAAAGGGACACAGATGATGCCCCCGCTAGCATATAATGTTATAAAGGGATATAACTCAAGAACTGTAAAAGTGAAGCTGCAAAAAATTGAACTTAAACTGAGTTTACAGGTAATGAGCATTATATACACATTTCTTTAAATTTAGTTGAGACAAACTTAAGTTAAGAGAACAGAAACTAAAAAATTCTTCAATTATTCCATTTGTAAAAGGGCATAACCCTAGAATGGAAATCAAAGTGCTTGTAATCACTGAATGGTAAAGACTGCTTTAATTTATCAGTTGGTAGTAAAGTGAATATTGAATTGTATATTGTATATAGCATTGATTTAAGTTGATTAAACTACTTTTCTGGACATATAAAGATAGCTCCAATTTTCTAAAAAGATTACATAAAGCAATGGTTTTAGGTGATTCAACAACCATTCTGGACAGAGAAAGATAACTCCAATTTATTGTCTTGAAACTACAAAAATACTTGTTTTGGTCCCTTTTTGGCCCTTTATTCCTAGACTGTTTGCCCCATAACCCATAACATATATCCCAACCTTCTACTTATGGTATTAAACATTGTGGTACAATTTCAGAACAATTGAAATACTTATACACAACTTTTTGTACTGACACTAGATAAATGCTTGTTTTGGCCCCCTTTGGGCCCCTTATTCCTAAACCTTAAGGACCATAACCCCCAAAATCAATCCCAAGCTTCCTTTTGTAGTAATAAACATTGTGTTAAAATTTTATTGATTTCTATTTACTAATACTAAAGTTATTATCCGGAAACCATCCGTCTTTGGACGACGCTGACGACGACGAAGACGACGTCGACGTGATACCAATATACGACTGCAAAAATTTTGCGGTCGTATAAATTTTTTTTTTGGGTAATTTATGGAACAGCCTTCATCATGCTAATGTGAATGTACTAAAATTTCAGCTGCAATACCCTTCAAACTAATTTTACTAACTTCTAGGGCACCATATTGGATTTGATGCTCTAAAAACTTCATTTTGTGTTGGGTTTAAAAACTTTAAATTCAAGAATACCTAAATAATGGTATTCCAAATTCATTATGTACGCGCAATTTAATAAGCATTAAAATATTCATAAATACATGTGCAGCTGTCAAAAATGTATTTGTCAGGGATGGGATGGGCAATTGTTGTCCATACCTGACATGTCCTATAATCTCCCTTTAATCATGTTAATACAAAAATGTTCCAACTACTTGGAGGGGACAATCAATATCTGTAATATCTGTAATAACACAACAAGAAGGCTATTAGAAAAATTAGGCTGAGAAAGTAGATTTTTTTAAATAAAACTTGTCGACAATTGAAGATTTTTCATATTTCTACACCCCTGTATGTATGGTTGCAATTCAGCAATCAGAATTTATTGACTGCTCACAAGACATAAACCATAAGGTGAAAGACGAGTGAAGATGTCATAATAGAATAAGGCTTCAATGTGTAAGTCTTCCAAGGGTCTGAATTATATGAGCAATGGGCTGCAGATAAACAAACTGACATAAGCAGACATGGACAAGTCTATGTTTTGATATGGGCTACCCAAAAACTCACTTGGATCAAAAACTTAAAATTTCAGGTAGTAAAATAGCATTAACCTTGATTGAGAAAGTGTGACATGGATATACTCTATGTGTTGATATGGTGGGGGAAAAGGGGGCAACAGTGACAAATATTACATGTAAATAAGGATAAAAAAGCCAATTATGAATAATAATGTTTTGCCCTTTTACTTTATCAAAATCTGTTTTAGTTCCTATTTTGTAAACTGGAAATTTAACAATATATACAGATATTATATCTTGTATACTTTAAAAATTTTAATTTACAAAATAGGAAATAAAATGGTGATCAATATTTAAATGATCAATACAAATGTTTGTTATACTGAATTTACTTTTAAATGTTTGCATGACTAGCGACAGATGTTTATATATGTTATCTATATGAAACATTATATTATCTTGTCAATCAATAATTTATATACAAAATTTAGTCCTGGTATCTATGATAGGTTTATTTACAACCACTGGGTCGATGCAACTGCTGGTGGAGATTTATTTCCCCGAGGGTATCACAAGCCAAGTAGTCAGCACTTTTTGTGCTGACATGAATTGTCATTGATATGGTTATATTTATAAATTTTCTGTTTACAAATTTTTGAATTTTTGAAATACTAAGGCTTTTCTACCTCAGGCATAGATCACCTTAGCTGTATTTGGCAAAACTTTTAGAAATTTTGGTTCCCAATGCTCTTCAACTTCGTACTTTATTTGGCCTTTTTAACTTTTTTGGATTCGAGCGTCACTGATGAGTCTTTTGTAGACGAAACGCACGTATTGTGTATGTACAAAATTTAGTCCTGGTATCTATGATGAGTTTATTTCAACCACTGAGTCGATGCCACTGCTGGTGGAGATTTATTTCCCCGAGGGTATCACAAGCCCAGTAGTCTGCACTTTTTGTGCTGACATGAATTGTCATTGATTTGGTCATTTCTATAAATTTCCTGTTTACAAATTTTTGAATTTTTTGAAATACTAAGGCTTTTCTACCTCAGGCATAGATCACCTTAGCTGTATTTGGCAAAACTTTTAGGAATTTTGGTTCTCAATGCTCTTAAACTTCGTACTTTATTTGGCCTTTTTAACTTGTTTGGATTCGAGCGTCACTGATGAGTCTTTTGTAGACGAAACGCGCGTCTGGCGTATGTACAAAATTTAGTCCTGGTATCTATGATGAGTTTATTTAATAGCAGACAACTGTCACTTTATGAGTCTTTCGAGTGTCACTGATGAGATCAAATTAAATCCTTGTATCTATGATGAGTTCATTGGTTGCATTCACATGGTCTGAATACTCTGTATTGTATTGTAATTGTCCAAACTGTTTTATCAAACAATATGAATGGTAAAAGGTTATAAAAATATTAACTAATATTATATTATCATTTTCTTGTATACATTCTATTAGGCGGCATTTTGTTCAAGGTTATTTCAATTGATATTCTATATTGTGTCTTTCTATGTTCTGTTGTTACATTATTGTTTCTGGTAAGGATGAGTGTTGGTACCTATTAAAATGTTTAAATCTGCTGCATTTGTTTGCACCTGTCCTTAGTCAGGAACCTGGTGTTCATTGGTTGTCGTGTGTTGGTGTGGTTCTTAAGTGTTTCTTTTATTTTTTTATTTTTATATAGATGAGACCCTTGGTTTTCCTGTTTGAATGTGTTTTCACTTAGTCTAGTCATTTTCAGGGCACTTTATAGCTTGCTGTTCGGTGTGGGCCAATAGAAAAGACTATATTGTGACCTATAATGGTTTACTTTTATAAATTGTGACTTGGATGGAGAGTTGTCTCATTGGCACTCTTAACACATCTTCTTATACCTATTTAGCTTTACTTTTTGTCTTTCTTTGTTTTGGTTTTATCAGCTCTTTAGTTATTGAACACGTTTAAAATTTTCAAATATTTTCGCCTTTAGCATCACTGAACAAACGATTATTGTCGAAATGCACACCAAGTGCAGTTATTTGATACCAATAATTCCATAACACATGTTGTATTTAGATATTGGGAAAACATTACATTTATATATTATATCGTCATACGAAACCAGCTTTGATTTATGTGTCACGCCATAATCTTCATTCTGCTTCTGTCACTGAACGTTCGCAATGGTGAAAATAGTTCTTCTTATTGCTGTAACTTTTGCCATCTTCACCTTGAATGACGGTATGTATATATAGCTGTTATTATGTGATATTTGATTTTTAATCTTCGATACACTTTGAGCGTTTAAAGCTGGGCCGACTTATCTGCTAAATTACATTCAATTATCTATTTGTCCGTTTAAAAAGTGAATGATTTTTAAGATTTTGGTTCAAATACATGGGAATTGAATTATTGTTTATATTAGTAATTGTGTTTTAACTTCAATTTTTTGAATGATCGATAACATCTTTTAGCTCAGTTCAAATGCTTATTTTGTAGAGATTCTATCATTCGTCCTTTCTTAAGAGTTGATGATTTATATGATAACTTAAATGGTGTCTGTGAACAGCCGCAGCAATACTAAACTGGTCGAATCATTTTAGTTACTTCAGTAAATGAATTATGTTTGCTATACAAAAGTTCGTCAAAATCCCCGATTAATATTTGGTATAACATTGGTCAACATAGAACGAAGTCTTCGATGAAAAAACAAAAGTACCATGGCAGATCGTTGTTTCTTCGCAGCTTATTGTCGTTTTTTGTTGATAAAAAACATTAGCACATGCGTTGCAACTCATATCACGACAGAAATTTATAATTACGAATTAATGAGGACATACGTCAATGAAGCGAGCCAAAAATATAATAAAGCTGATAAGATGGAAAAAAATTATAGTTTCCTCGTCAAATTTGCGACCAATTATATAGGTCAAATAAAATAATGTTCATTTCTAGTTTGGAAATGTTTTAGACTCGAAAATACTTTTAACTATTGAAATGATAAATAGCTGTAAACACATTGTATACTCATTTGTAACATGCTTTAACATACTGACTACCTTAAACATAATCAAACTTTTCTTTTCAGCGAAAACAAAAATGAAGACAAACGGTAAATAAAACATTTATATTTAGGAAATTCACTAGTATATTTCCCTCATTTAGACAGTGCAAATGGTGTGATATGAAACTTGGTATGTAGAGCATTGCGTGTGTGCATTTTCCACCTTCAGGTCGAATTTTATAATATATAACAAAAAATGATTAGAAAACTGAAATTGAAAATAAAAAAAGTTCAAACTTTTGCGTGATCAGGTGAATGTGTGTGTAATATGAAGATGATCAATCATCATCTGAATTCTCTGTTAACCTTTGAGTGACAATTGTTGAAGTAAAACAGCAAAACAGTGACAGAATATCTCAAAGAAACAAAATGTAAACTCCTTCTAAACATAGTGTCCGTCTTTTGAGCCAAAGCTATTACCTTCAAGAATATATAACTACCCTTTTCGAAAGAGGTGTTAACTGTAACAATGCAACATTGAAAAATCCTCATACAGTATGTTTAATTGAAGAAAAAAACTAATATATCTTAGGTCCTAAAACCCTGCCAAACAAACATTTTTGTTTCATTCCCTATACCAAATATAGATGCCATATAGCTTGAAGGCTCCAAGGAACAGTAAGAACTGACCAAGAAAACGAATGTGATCATTGGCCCATGAAATGAAGTCAAGGTCAGATGAACCGTGATTGACATACATACATGTACCTTGAAATAATTCCACATACCAAGTATAGTTTTACTATCATTTTTAATATTCAAAAAAACAATCATGTCGTTATAAAATATATTGTTTAAGCAGTTTTTGAAAACTAAAAATAAGGTCATACTATTTTTTAATAAAGGAATTAAGTTCCAATATCCCCAAGTTGCACATATTTTATCTATCCAAGTGTTGTGACGGAACTTAGTGTCCCTCGTCCCAACAACTCTCCCACCTATCCATTTGACCAATACCACCAACGATGGAACTTAATGCCCTTCGTCCAAACAACCCTTCGATATTCACGACTTCAAGTCTGAACCTCCTGATTGCACTTGTGCTAGTTCCCAATTCACATATAATCCTGCTGGCCAAGTTATTACCGGTGACCTTAACATTGTTAATAACACTTCTCTACGAAATGTGTTATCGAAAGGTCCGAAATATCGTGAGCCTAAATCCATCAATTGGAAATACAACTTTAAAATGTTGATGGATTCAGTCGAGGATTATGCCAGGCAATGGGCTAAACTCGAGAAGGAAGACGTAGACACTCTTTCCGAATGGATTAAGGCAGTGAGTTCGTTGATACAAATCAGAATTAAGAAACTGAATGGGTCCATCAATGCCCATGCTACGTCAATCTTTAAAGACCCAAATGTTGCAAAAGACCTATCCGACCTCCATGACAAATATGTTGTTGTCCCCGCTGATAAAGCCCCAAAAAACATCGTTTTTGTGTGTAAAAGTCATTACATCAACTGCTTGATAAAAGAATTAGGTATTGACAATTCACTTGGAAACTCAACATATACCCTCACGACACTTACCAAAGAGGAAATCCTGGATAATCATAGGTCTGTTCTATGTTCCTTTGGAATTTCAACCAAAGATGAAGAACTGGATCTTCCATCACTGTATTGGATACCTAAACTACATAAGTGTCCTTACAAACAACGGTATATTGCTGGGTCTTCCAAGTGCTCCACGAAACCTCTTTCTAAATTATTAACATCTATTTTATCAGCAATCAAAGACGGGCTTCAAAGTTATTGTGAAACTGCCTATTCTAGAGGTGGCGTGAATCAGATGTGGATACTTAAAAATTCCAAAGATCTTTTAGAGTACATACAATCTAACTCTCTTTCATCTTGTAACAGTATTAAAACATTTGACTTTTCTACTCTTTACACAAGTATTCCACATTCCAAACTAAAAGACAAATTAAAAGAGTTGGTATTACTTTGCTTCATAAAAAAGAATGGCCAACGTAGATACAAGTATCTTGTCTTAGGGAGGGATAAATCATACTTTGTAAAGAATCACTCTGATTCAAACAAAAAATTCTCTGAAACTGATATTATCAAGATGCTTGATTTCTTGATTGACAACATATTTGTTACGTTTCGGAGGACGTGTTTTTCAACAGACTGTCGGCATTCAAATGGGAACAAACTGTGCCCATCTACTTGCCGACTTGTTTCTTTATTATTATGAGGCTGACTTCACGCAGGAACTTCTTAGGAAGAAAGATAAGAAGTTAGCAATATCCTTTAACTCTACTTTCCGCTAAATAGATGATGTTCTTTCACTAAACAATTCAAAATTTGGTGACTATGTGGAACGCATCTATCCCATCGAACTAGAGATAAAGGATACTACAGATACAGTTAAGTCGGCTTCATATCTTGACTATCTAGAAATTGACAATGAGGGTCGGTTGAAAACAAAACTTTACGACAAAAGAGATGATTTCAGCTTTCCAATTGTGAACTTTCCATTTCTAAGTAGCAACATTCCAGCTGCACCTGCATACGGGGTATATATCTCCCAATTGATACGATATTCCGTGCTTGCATTTCCTATCATGATTTTCTTGATAGAAGGGTTGCTGCTTACAAGGAAGCTATTAAACCAAGAGTTCCAAATGGTGAAGTTGAAATCATCCCTTCGTAAATTTTACGGACGCCATCACGAGTTGGTTGACCGTTATGGAATAACCATTTCACAAATAATATCGGATATGTTCCTTACGTCGTAACTACAATTCCCTTCCCTTTCATGAATGTGACCTACCGAATTAGACTTTTTAACGGATTTGTAGTCAAATAAGCAACACGACGGGTGCCACATGTGGAGCAGGATCTGCTTACCCTTCCGGAGCACCTAAGATCACCCCTAGTTTTTGGAGAGGTTCGTGTTGTTTATTCTTTAGTTTTCTATGTTGTGTCATGTGTACTATTGTTTTTCTGTTTGTCTTTTTCATTTTTAGCCATGGCGTTGTCAGTTTGTTTTAGATTTATGAGTTTGACTATCCCTTTGGTATCTTCCGTCCCTCTTTTCAGACTGTCATTGACAAATACCACTAATGCTGCAGCATACCTTTTTGATGTTCTGGGGAAAAGCTCGGTAGTGCTAGGTTGGAATCTGCCTAACGACCCTTTTTAAAAGAATAAACAACGAGAACTCAGTTTTGCTGGTAGGGAAATGATGTTTTTAATTATACTTTCTTTTCTTTTCTTTTTGATCAAAATAATTTACAATACATTAATTATACACAATAACAATAAATAATATGATCTCTTGACAAAGTACAAGTATTCCTGTTTCGTAAATTGCTGAAATTAATTCGTGAATTCTAGGTCAATTAACTATGCTATGTATATGCATCTATGCAGTACGTATGAAACATCTGCTTTTTGACTTACTTATGATCATCCTATTAATTGTTTGTGGAGTGAATAACCTCATGATATTATTTATTATAATGTTATATCCGAATACAAACAAATTATTAATATTTTATATAATCTATGCTATTAAATAAAGAATCAAATTGCTATATTATATTTCTTGAATTATATAAAAAAATATTTTCTTTTATTATTATTTTCGTATTATTTCCTATTTCATTTTAATCTTAAATGCGTATATCTAAATTTTAAATAAATAAAACTAGCTTACCTTTTTATAAGAATAAACAACGAGAACTCAGTTTTGCTGGTAGGAAAATGATGTTAGCGCGAACCTAATTATTTTTCGTTTATAGGTCCCGATGAATTCCTGACATCATTTTCCCCCGTTCAAAACTGAGCCTCTCTGCAAATAATGTAATTTGGTGCCAAAATACTTGTTATTTCATAATATGCAAAATGCACTTATTTATTTTTGAAAAGCATCTGGATTATTATTTCTTCAATTAAATGAAATAATATTTCGTTTGAACTCCAAATTCTGATCTTTATAATAAAAGATAATTTAAGATTTGTTAAATTCTAAATTTTATTTTGTGTGTGTCAATCATCTTAATCCAGCTTTTTGATTGGTTATTAATAACATTCTAGTGTGCCTTAATGTATTACTGAACATTCATGATGCTGATGATGCTGCCCTATCTACAAATTCTGTGAATATGGTTATAACCTTGGATGTAGTAGCAATTCGCCCGCATCTGTCCGTCGACCTAACAACCTTCTTAAGCGTGCTACATAACCTATTAATTGAGATTCTTGACCTGTACTATTTTTGCTTATCTTGCATCTTATTTAATGTATGTTACTCTTATGAATTATGAACTCTTTTCTTTGTATTTTCTTCTGGTTATATTTTCTTACGCCAATGAATTATTTGACATTTATATTCTCTTTTTCTTTTAACTGACTTAATAAATTAGAAATATATAATTTTTGTTTTAATAAGCTCTATTTTATTTCAATTTCTAATTATTTCTAAAAGTGTTCTTAATCCTTTCATAACACAAGTCGCAAGGGCAACAACTAAAAATACTTTTTTGTTGTTCTTTAAACTGTGCATACATATCTAAGAGATATGTTTGCTGTCATGCAAATTCAATGAAATGTTCGATATAATTAATACTTCCAAGGGGATCAGTAAAAATACGATCCAAAGGAGCAGACAGGAGACACAGCATTAAAAGATATATACTTCAGGATTTATTGTGAAATCACAAATTATTTTGTGTTTATTGTAGGCTGTATACAGAAGTGTGAGAGAAAATGGTCTGGTTTCTACCAGTCATGTAACTCGTGCGAAGAGTTCATCAGGTGTGTATTGGGACTGCAGTACGACTGGGAGTGTCCTGGTGACCTCAAGTGGAATGACGATATTAAAAGATGTGATTTCGAAACGCCCACCTGTGAAACTGTTTAAAATGATGACCAAATAAAGTTAAATAAGCATTTCAAATTGTCTCTTGTTACTGATCAGACGAAACTGTAAATCTAAATTTACTTTTGTTAGAAGTTTGTAGAGCCATGTATTTTTCTCAGATATTTCGCATAACGACTGTGCAAGACCCAAGGTTGTGTTATTTGGCCAACTATGATACAATTGCCAATTTTGTATTAAACTCCCAGCAAACAGTTAAGGGAATATATAGAATCCAACTAGTAATTTTATCCGTCAGTCTTTCTTGCTGTCATGCACATAACTTTTTAACCATGGAACTTAGGTAAGATGATCATCAAATTTGGTATGCAAATGCATCACACCATTCATGGACTGAAAGTGTGCAAAATATTATAGCCAAATCACCTTAACCTTGACTCCTTTATTTATGTCCAGCTCATAACTTGTGTCCCATAAAATTAAAAAAATCCCACCTGCGCTTTCTCGATGAAATTTTTACAGTGTGTTGTACTACTTCTGGGACAAATTATATCAAAATTATAGAAAACTTCATCGGCTCTAACTCAAAATATGGACAATTTTATGTTTAGGGCGTCTTGAAATCTTTTGACAGCTTCCGAAGTGCTAAATTTTAACCTTTTCCAGCTGGACCAAATCACTACTTTCCTTGAAATTCGGGACCCAAATGTTTTTACAGTGTAATTTCACCCCCCTTCTTGCAATTTGAGGCATTAAACATGGAGAAATAAATTTGGAAGGGGTATAAAAATTAATAAACGAAAATCAAGGGACGACAATTTTGGTCTCGGACCCAATTTTATCGATTGACAAAGATGCAGATATGAAGTTATGCAAAACTTATAGTACCTATCAATATTGATTTATTGAAGCTAAGAGAATCCCTTCTATGTCTGTCCGTTTACCTATGTCTTATGTTCCTATCTTTATAAGGATTGGGATGACACGGGAATTTGTCATTGTATTAAAATTAAGAAGCGTAGATAGAGTGGCATATTGAAAAAAATATATAACCGAATATAGAAATATAGAGAATGATCGACGAAAAAGGGAAATCGTTATTGCAAAGGAGCGGAGATAAAAGAGAGGCACACACGGGAACAAATGTTTGCATGACAAAGTTATTGCTCGCTTTGATATTTTTAGTTATACAAAATCTCACATCGTGTTCCTAATTGATATTCACGTGCACTAACTTGATGTCTGTATTGCATGGTTATAACTTAAAAATAATTAAGTTTTCCATTTGTTATATCGTAGTGTTGCTGTTTTTCTTTATTAATGATTGTGTAAACTGTATAAAAAAATATTCATATCCGTTTAGTTATTGCCTATAGACGTTTGATTATTGTTACATACGATATATATATATAGAGAGAGAGAGAACCTTTCATACATCTTAAAGAACCCTGTAATACTAGCTACTCAATATGGTTGTATTGGAATACAGATTGACAACTCATGGTCCGAGATCATGGAATATTTGCCACATGACGCTCATATTTCTTTAGATTTGTTCTACCATCATCATTTTATTCATTAAATATTGCTATAAACATCGATGTTTAACACCCAAACAAAATAGGAGTAGTATATACCTTCAGAGCTTCTCTGTGGTATATACTTGAAAAATATATAGACGAAATTCGGTATTGGTGTGAATCTACATCTCACTAAAACAATTTTTGAATTACTATTTTGAGAGAACACTTTCCAAACCAAAACGAACGTATGGTAAGATATAACCATAAAGACATTTAGTTTTCGTCAGACACAAGATAAATAATCACTCCCAAAAACGTATATATGACTGCAGTTTCAAATATCAAGAACAATTAGCGGTCGATGTCTATAGGTCACTGTTAAGTCCGTTTACTAACTGTTTAGAGTCAGACATGTCACTTGTACATTCTTGGAAGCCTTCATGTACCCCATTCGACGATGGGAAATCTTCTCTGATAGTGTTGACAACATAAGCTTATATGGTAATTCTGTTTATCTGTATACAAGTGGTTGGCCTCGTCTGTCCCAACAATCAAATTAACGAAACGCTCTGCTTTGTCTAGTAAAAAGGACCTCTGGAACTCATCCTCAATGGCACTTATACGTCAGGAAACTTGCAAGTATACAAGTAAATATTGTTTCAAGAACAACGAGGTTGAGACGAATTATTCTATATAAAATCTTCAACAGCAGTTATACATTACTAAGATATGCCTTTTATTACAACTACTGTACTACTAATTTGGATAATTGCCCGCTATCCTGTTCAGCATTGCAAACAATTATTATGCATAGAATATAAAAAAAAATTGTAAAAAAAATCCTCAAACAAAATAATGTATTAGATTAGTTTTATAATATATGTATATCCATTAATGAAATTAACGATAATTGGCATTACTTTCACAAATAATTTAGTTAGTGATTGTCAGATGAATTTAAATAAGTAAGAACGAAATGTTAAAAAGAAAATTAAAAAAATCATGCATGTTGCACTGTTGTATTTTTATTCAATTAAACACTTTAAAATTGCGGAAGATTTGCGATACTTAGCATTTAAAAATCGCCAGATTTGAACACACAAGTTAAAAAAAAATCCGGTAACGTAAATCAGATGTGCAATAATTTTTATTTGGGAAATGCAACATTTAACTTCTAAGGTTAAAAGTACTGTTCTTTAAACTTAATATTTTAATTTTATGCTAATTGCATAGAACGTAATCGGAAATTGTTCCATTTTTATGTTGTATACACTTCCGAAATTAAAAAATTATTTTCAATAATTTATACAATTAAATTATTGTTTCTCAATTGTCATCGGTGTATTAAACTCGCTGTACCCTTTCTGTTAGTTCATTCGAAATGACAACATTCACAGCTGTGTATACAAAATAATATACACACTCTGTATACACATATTTTTCATTGAAATGGTTATCAAAGTTATGACTTACTTGACTTAATCCACTTCGTCCCAAGGGGGACATAGGGCGACTACAGTTTCTCTCCATTTCTTCCTGTCCATGGCTGTTCGTTTTGTTTCTTTCCAGGTCATCACAATTTTACTCAGCTTGGTTGTTAGTCCCCTGCGCCAGGTGTTTTTTGCCCTTCCCCTTTTTCGATGTCCTTGGGGGTTCCATTCTAGGGCTTGCTTGGTAATGTGTGTGTCTTTTTTTCTTAGGGTATGCCCGATCCACTTTCACTTTCTTGCTCTTATTGTCTGGGTTGTTGGCTGTTGTTTGGTTCTTCTCCATAACTCATTGTTGGATATTTTGTTTGACCATCTGATGTTGAGGATGTTTCTCAAACACTTGTTGACAAAAGTTTGTATTGATTTGATGGATGCATCTGTTTCTCTCCAGGTTTCTGATCCGTATAAGAGTACAGATTTAACATTGGTGGTAAATATCCTTAACTTTGTGCTAGTTCTTAAAGCATTACTCCTCCAAACAGGTTTAAGCATGGACAATACCTGTTGTGCTTTCTTTTTTCTTGCCGATATGTCTTCGTCTGTGCCTCCTGATGTACTGACAATACTTCCAAGATAGGTGAATTGTTGTACATCTTCAACAGTAGATTCGTCGATCCTAAGACAATCTTGATGGTTTGTATTTAGCCTCATTGATTTAGTTTTCTGTGCGTTGATGTATAGGCCTGTTTGTTTTGCTACTGTTGCAAGACTTTTGGTCTGATGTTGTGCATCTTGAAAGCGATGGGATAGTGCACAGATGTCATCGGCAAATTCAAGATCTTCAAGACGTGTTGTGAGGGTCCATCCGATGCCTTTTGGATCTTTGTAGGCTGATTTACAAACACAGTCAACTACTATTAGGAAAAGGAGAGGAGAGAGAAGACAACCTTGATGTACCTCAGTTGTAACAGGGAATGATTCGGTCATAGTTCCACCATGTATAACTTGACAGGAAAATTGGTCGTATAGCAGTTTTATCATTTTGATGATCTTTTGTGGAATTCCATAGTGTGCCAGAATGTCCCAGAGGACCTGATGGTCAATGCTATCAAAAGCTTTCTGGAAATCCACAAAATTTAGGTATAGTGTCGTCTGCCATTCTATTGTCTGTTCGATGATAATTTTCAGTGTGGCTATTTGGTCTACACATGATCTTTCTTGTCTAAAGCCAGCTTGTTCATCTCTAAGTATCTTGTCGACTTCATTTTTCATTCTGCTAAGGATGGTGCTACAGAGCAGTTTACTAGGTATGGACAATAAAATGATACCTCTCCAGTTTTTGCAAAGCGACTTGTTACCTTTCTTGGGGATTTTTACTAAAAGTCCTTTACTCCAATCATCTGGTATTTCTTCTTCTTCCCAGATCTTATTAAGAAGTTGTAACAGGCTAAACACAGATGTATCATCCAAGACTTTTATAGCTTCTGGTGGTATGTTATCAATGCCGCCTGCTTTTCCATTTTTAAGACTCTTGATAGCTTTGTTAACTTCAGTTTTTGTTATTTTGCTGGTTTTGATGTTTAATATTGAACCATTTTGTAATTCAGGTAGATCTGTAGGTGGGGGCCGGTTAAGAACCTGCTCGAAATGTTCTTTCCAACTTTCAAGTTGATCTTCCAGTTTAGTGAGGGTATTGGTGTCTTTATCTTTGATTGGTGTATTTGAAGTTGGTGTTTTACCGCTTAATTGCTTTGTAATGTTGTATAGGGTTTTGGTGTCTCCCTTGCTACAGGCGGCTTCGGCTTCTTTGGCTAGTTGTTCTACGAAGTTCCTTTTATCTTGTTTGCAACTTTTCTTCACCTCTTTATCTTTATTGCTATACTGTTCTTGTGTCTGTTTTTTCTGCTGTCTAGTTATAGTAGTTAGAACTTTTTCTTTCACATGTCTTCTTTCGTTGACAATTTTCCAGGTATTTTCTGACATCCATTGCTTGCGGTTTTGTTGGAGATAGCCCACAGTTTCTTCACATGCTTGAACAATAGAATCTCTGGTCATTTCCCATGCTGTGTTAATGTTAGTTGCGTCATCATGTAAATTTTCAAGTACACTAAATTTGTTTTGCAGCAGAATATGGTAGTCTTTAGGATCTTTGAATAGATCAACATTAAATTTCTTTCTTCTAGATTTTGCTTTTTTTGTTGAAAGTAGTTTTAGTTGTATCTTTGCAATGATTAGGTGGTGATCTGATGCTATATCTGCTCCTCTCTTGTTTCGCACATCTTGTCGAGATATCCTCCATCTTTGGGATATAGCAATATGGTCTATCTGATTTTCTGTCACTCCATTTGGCGAAACCCAAGTAACTTTATGGCAGTTTTTATGGGGAAAGAGTGTACCACCTATTACTAGACTATCAAAGTTATAACGGTAAATAAAACGTAAAATATTTTCAGTTCAAGATCAGTAAAAATGTTCAATAGATATTTTATGAAAAAAATCCCAACAATAATTTTTGAAATTCATTCGAAAATATTTATATTTATATAATTATATAGGAAGTTTTATTCAATAATACAAAACGGTACAAGCACGTTCATTTTGATATTGTGGTTATTGACTACGACCAACGTTCATCTGTGCGTTTTTAATTACGTAGTATTGTGACAAGAAATTAAGACTATCACAGATTTAATTTTTTCCCAGGATTCAACAAATCGGGCTAAAACGTCACAACCCACTCTCGCAGGTCAAGCAAAAAAGTTACAAATACTTGATTTTCTCCGTTATTAGAAGGAATATAGATTCAAAACTTTGTGATTGTGTTTTTTATGTTAAGACGAACATATTTAAATGATAAGTAAAAAATCGCGGACTTTCCCTTTAAGTTAACAAAACTAGGTATGCAGTTATTCATCGGCTGGGGGTATGCCATATACCAAAGTTAGGTCTCTTGGACCCTCTTTGAGAGCATAACATTGTCTGTAGTGTGTCAGACTTTCAACTAATTTATAATCCTGGTACCTTTAATAACTAATTACAACGTTTGTATCTAGAAAAATCATGGAATCAACTACAAACTAGACCGATAGCTATTAATTTGTGTCATTTGGTCTCTTGTGGAGAGTTGTCTAATTTGCAATTACTAGTATACCACATCCTTTATTAACCATGGAAATTAAACATTGGCCAATGAACCATAAAAATGAAGTCAAAGTCAGATGATCAGCTTGACAGACAAATACACCCTTTAATCCTTCCATACAACAAATATTGGTGGCCTACTGTTATAGCTTTTAAGAAAAAAAGAAAAAAGACACAAACAGAAAAAACAGTAACACTGAGCAACCAAGAAAATGAGGTCAAGATCAAATAAAAAAAAAACCTTCCATACACCAAAAAAAGTTGACCTATTGCATATAGTATTAGAAACAAGAGGCTCTCAAGAGCCTGAAGCGCTCACATGTTACATTTGGCTAAAATCTTTCATCAATGATTATTTTTGCTTTTCAATATATATTAATAAGTGGCTTAAAAATGCCATTTAAATGTTCATTGTATCTGTCATATTTTTTTCAAAAGGAAATAAATACATTTTACCCATATGTTCCATTTTAGCCATAGTGTCTATGTTTCTTGACGTACAAGAAAATAAATTACAAAATTTATACTAGATTCATTTGAGAAGATTTTTAAAGTTAAAAAACATAAACAACTTTTGTAAAATTGTCCTTAAAGGGCATTAACTCCTTAAGGGGTCAGTCAATTGACCATTTTGGTCATGTTGACTTTTTTGTAGATCTTACTTTACTGAACATTTTTGCTGTTTACAGTTAATATCTAGCTACAGTACATTCCGTGACATGGTCTGAAAAATGTCGCAGGTTTTAAAAAGGCCCAGCATCAGCGACCTAAAATGTCGATGATTAGATTACCTGTTGTCAATCAAATCATCAGCTGATAATAAGTGCAATAAAATCAGCCAAGCATACATGGACGGTCGCACATGCTACTTTATATACATAATTAGTTATGATAATGTTACAGGTAAAATCGATAATTACATAATAGACATTTAAAAGGCATGAACGGTTTTCAGATTGTTTCAGTTCAAATTATTTAATTTACCAATAAATAAATGAATATAAATTCAACTATCTTTTCCATTTCCTTCTTTTCCCGGTACTTCTACATTTTGTCGTGAGCTATATGTTCTAGCAAATTCGTAGATCAGTTATCTTTTTAAAAACATTAGTTTCCTGTCTTTATTCATACTTGAAAACGTAATGTTATATATTCTCAAAACGTGAAATATTACTGTAGTATAGAAATACACGAATGAAACAGCTGATGAAACATAGATTATTGACAACTAGTTTTTCGTTTGTAAGATACGGTGGTTAATATTTTTATTGTAATAAAATATTTGAATGGGAAGCGAATTTGAACATTTAAATGTATTGCTGGTGAAAGCGGGGTCAAGGTTGACACGATAATAACACGTGTGTACATGTGTTTAAAACTTTTGGGGTTTTCCTGTTCACTTTCATGGATAAAATTATAAAAGAAATTATTAGCCTAACATGTAACTGTTGTAGACCTGGAGATATAAAGGTAGGGTGTGTTTGGATATACGCCTGAGGGGGCCTATGGTTACAAAATATCAAACCATAGGTACCTATGGGTAACCATAGGCCGCCTCAGGCGTATATCCAAACACACCCATAGTGTCTGGGATTCTCAAAATATATGTTTTTGTTCTGCGAATGTGATTATTGTAAAATATATAACATAATCTTTAATTTGCATGCTCAGATTAAAAAAAGTATTGTTTACGGGATTCACTATTCGACTTTCTTTTTCGCCTTGTTAAAGTTGTTGAACAGGTTTTTTTTCCATTGTTATGCATTGTACCTGTGAAATAATTTTATGACCCTGAAATTTCAGATGAAATGACCACTATCCACTATGAAATTTTTTGAGCCTGTATTATGTCATTCCAAAATCATTTCTGCCTAGAAAAACACGAAAACTTTCATTGAAACACTTCTTTCTGTACTGGATGTGTAAAATTTTTATCAGGACCTGAACTGAAAGTAAGAACATCATAATATTTAGTATGCTAAAAATAAGTGTTATGAAAGCGGCAGGGCGGATCCAGCAATTTTAAAAAAGGGAGCCTAACCCAGGACAAAAGGGGGGGTGGGGGTTCCAACTACATGTCCCCATTCAAATGCATTGAACAACCCCCGGACCCTCCCCCCCCACCCCCTGGATCCGCTACTGAGCGGGTACGGTATATAGCTTAATACATTTTGTATAGCTTCATCCATCGATAAAGTCCGTTTGTTGCTAATTTTATCACAAAATATACCTCAGAGGTTTTGTATCGTTCGGCTGCTGTCATGTTGACGTATATGAAATATCTCCAATCTTTAAAGCCTCTGGATCACAGTGGGTGCCATATATTACCTACTATTTTTATTCTAAACGTGCTTTGTATATAGAAATAAGAAGATGAGGAATGAGTGCCAAATGAGACATCTTTCCTAAAAAGACATAATCTTGTCACCATCTTATGGTGTTTATATATCTCAACTTGTACGATTCGCTCGTGTATGTAACAATGTATTAGATTTTAGCGAGAGAAATTTATGTATTACTGAAAAATTATTACACCAGGGTTTTCGATATCACAAACTGGTCAAAACATTTACTAAATTTTATCACCGGTATAAGGAAATAATTCGTAAATATAACTCAACATGCAGACATCTTATACGTTCAGGTATTTCACATCCAAAATTTTATGGAAATATTCTTTATAAAGCACAAAAATGTCAGTATTCTCCTCAGAAACTAACAAAACCTTTAAATAGACTTATTAAAAGGGGATATAGTTACGATACTGTTGTCAGGTCATTAAAGATTGCATATTTTGGCTTTAACATTGATTCACTGATAGGGTCTTTGCATCGGAACTAAACACATTTATTTCTAAAAAAACAGTTGTTGGCATGACACGGGTTATGTTCTTCTCATATATTTTATGATAGTATGATACTAAACCCCTAACGGGAGGGATTGTACCTGATATTCATATGATGAAGACATAATCTTTCAATCAGTTTAATTGAGGTCTGGAGCTGGCATGTCAGTTAACTGCTAGTAGTCTGTTGTTATTTATGTATTATTGTCATTTTATTTATTTTCTTTTGTTACATCTTTTGACATCAGACTCGGACTTCTCTTGAACTGAATTTTAATGTGCGTATTGTTATTGTTTTACTTTTCTACATTGGCTAGAGGTATAGGGGGAGGGTTGAGATCTCATAAACATGTTTAACCCCGCCGCAATTTTGCGCCTGTCCCAAGTCAGGAGCCTCTGGCCTTTGTTAGTCTTGTATGATTTTAAATTTTAGTTTCTTGTGTATAATTCGGAGTTTAGTATGACGTCCATTATCACTGTACTATTATGCATATTTTAGGGGCCAGCTGAAGGACACCTACGGGTGCGGGAATTCTCGCTACATTGAAGACCCATTGGTTGCCTTCGGCTGTTGTTTGCTCTATGGTCGGGTGGTTGTCGCTTTGACATATTCACCATTTCCTTTCTCAATTTTATTATAATCTAGTAAAGTAAGCAGTCATAGGTTCAATGCCGAAAAGTACGATATAAATGACCCAAAAATTACTTGTGTAAAACAATCCAAACAAAAAAAAACAAACAACAAAACAAACAAACAAAAAACGGCCCAATATAATATATAAAAGGAGAAGAAATCTATCTAATAAATAACAACGTAGATAGGTTTGTATATATAGGAGCCTGTATTTCAGTGGTTGTCGTTTGTTTATGTGTTACATATTTGTTTTTCGTTCATTTTTTTTTTTATATAATTAAGGCCGTTAGTTTTCTCGTTTGAATTGTTTTACATTGTCATATCGGAGCCTTTTATAGCTGACTATGCGGTATGGGCTTTGTTCATTGTTGAAGGCCGTACGGTGACCTATAAATGTTAATTTCTGTGTCATTTTGGTCTCTTGTGGACAGTTGTCCCATTGGCAATCATATCACATCTTCTTTTTTATATTTGATCCAACGCTGCAATTTTCACAAAACATATCAAATTTTCCACCTCGTCGCACATACATCATGTACATATGGATAACATCATTACAGCTTATTTCCTAATGCATGTAGAGCAAAACTTTGATTAGCTTGCTTGCTTTGTTTGTATATTGTACAATCATATTAGGATAACAACCAATTAAATTCAAATATAAAATATACAAGTTAAACTATGCCTATATAAAATTATATTGTTTAAAGATGTCAATCTTATTTTCAAAGCTTGTATAAACAACTATACACACAAAGCAAGCAAGCCAAACAAAGTTTTACTTTGCAAGCATTAGGAAATTAGCTGTAATGATTTTTTTCAGTTTAGCAAAAGTCCGAGCCAGTTAAAAAACGAAAACAAAATGAAACTACAGTTGCTGACTTCACTACCTTCAAAACAAATAGTGCGGTGACGGAATAGCAAAAAGTCGATTATTAACAGAGTTTAATTTCACTTTATGGTACACGGCTAAAAATTGGTCTATATCTTGAAAAATGATTTTACTTTAATTTTAGACTGGTCGTCAAAAAGTCGTATGGTGCATTTTTTTTTAATTTGTCGTTTTGTTAGCAAAAATGACATAAAATATGAACTCTACGAGGCATGTCATTTTGGCCGGGTTTTTTTTAAATCGTTGCAAAATATATGTATTTCTTAACGGATTTAAATATTACATATAATATGTTATTTATTAAGCAGTAAAGCTAACATCATAAGTCTTTTGTAAAAAAATATGAAGATACAAAGCTCTAAAACTTTGGAAATTTCGTCGCTTCACCGGATTTCAATACTTTGCAAGAACGCATTAATCTTTAAATTATGAACTAACTTATACAACGTGAAAATTCAGAAAATACTCTTTTCAGTGACATAATTTTTTATCAAATAAAATTTCTCAAAAAAACTTAAACCGAGTTTAGTCTTAGAAAAATGTATTATTTGCCAGAAAAGCAGTAATGAAACAGTTGTTTTATTTACTAATAACAGTAAATCGAGGTGTTTTGCTGCAGTAAGTAAGCATAAAGATGATATTTACATGAATTTGAGAAGTGAGTAGGATTCATTCAGTGATATACCGAATGAAAGTCTTGAAATTGTGTATCATAAAAGTTGCTACAAATCGTATACAAGTGAACATAACATTGCGGTGTTTACTAAGAGACAAAATGATGCATGAGCGGACGGTTCAACACAGGACAGTCCAGTCACGAGTATCTTAACTCGTTCTATGTCTTCTCCTACCAATTGGAGTGCTTGTATATTTTGCAATAAGAAAAGCTACAAGCAAGACAAAAAACTTTTTAAAATAGAATCAAATGACAGGGTTACTCGCATTACCAACGCTGCAAACCATAACGGTGATTCAAATTTGCTACATAGAATTAATCAAGACAATTTTAAACAACAAGCTTTTTATCATAACCAGTGCATTGTAAAATATCTAAAGTCTTCAAATAAAGATATTGAGGTCATTGGTAACTCAACTTCAGAATGTGAATCATAAATACAACTGCTTTTTCCAAATTAATCTCCAGCATAAATGATGATTTATTAAAAAATAAAAAAGCATTTCTATTATCCTCTTTAATTGAGAAGTTTGTTTTATACCTACCCGAAAATATGACTACAACCTTTACAACAAGGAAACTGCAGCGATATTTGGAAAACCATTACGGTGATTCTGTTGTCATTCAATCACAACAAGGTCAGGGTAAGTCCAACATTATTATGAGTAGCAATATAACACTAGGGGATGCAATCAAGGCAGCTAGTAATTTAAAAGCAGAGTTAAAATGGTCAAATGAAAAACGAAAGAGTCGTATGAATAACGAACAAACGGATGAACAACTCCTATATTCAGTAGCAAGTATAATACGGAGAGACATTAACAAAGTAAGATCCAACTTCAACGGAGGTTCTTTACAGTCAATGCCCGATTCTTTGGTCAAACTACTAAGTGGGATTACGGACGAAAAGGCGTTTAACACTTGTACTGTTCCTACTGATATCAAAACAGAAAGCGTGAGGAAAAGTTTGGCTTTAACGGAATGTATTGTTGCAACAAGTCGTAGTATCCTGACACCTTTTCATCTTGGTCTTGCTATTCAAGTTTACCACGAGTTTGGGTCGAAGCGTCTTATTGAAATTCTGAACGCGCATGGGTTTTGCGTTACATATACTGAATTCCGGAGAAACCTTACCAGTGTTGCAAACCATGAGATCAGTCGTATCAGTGGCGATCGATACATCCCAGGAGGTATTCGCCCCATTTCAGAAGGAAGTCGATTGATTCAAGAGGGTTCCGATAATGATGACATTAACGCCGAGACAATAGGTGGTAAAAACACCTTCCATTCTCTTGCTAGGGCTGTATTTCAAACTAAATCAGCTGGCGTTCATGACTATGGTTTAGAACGAATCAATCGAGGAATTGAGAGATCGTTGGCTATAGATGTTACAACAGCATCATTGACCGATGATATTCCTTACCTTAAACCAAAATGTAGATCAGAACCTCCACGACGATCGGATGCTTTTGAAAAACTTCAATTATGTGATCATATTAAAAGTAATGATGTTGACCAGCTATGGGTGTTCTCCAGACTTTTGTCTAAGGGATGTCATAGAGTTCCCAATCGAAATAAAAGCGAATGAACAAAAGATTCCTTTTTGGACAGGGTACAATTGTCTTTTGTCTACAAAGGGCGCCGATGTTACAGTTGTAGCATATCCTCCAATTATAGATTCTAAACCGAATGACATGGCCACAGTGTATACTGCCATGAAGAAATGTCTTGACATGTCTAATGAAGCTGCACAGGATTTCGCTTTTCAAACATTTGACCAGCAACTCTACGCAATTGCACAACAAGTCAAATGGTCCAAGCCGGATATTTGTAATCGCCATATTCTCAGACTTGGTGGTTTCCACAGCTTGTCGTGTTTCTTAGCCTCTATCGGGAAAATTTGGGCTGATGGCGGTCTTCGCGATTTGTTGGTGGATTCTGGTGTGTATTCTGGAAATACAGCTGAACTTATGTTGAATGGCAAGAGTTTAACAGGGCTGTCAGAGGGTTTACACTTGTGTTTGAAGCCCTACAAGTTCTTTTTATCTCAGCATTTATACACTGGTGTAGGACCTTTGATTACTTCGATCAGATACCATCTGCGTTCTGGAATGTGTTGTTAGAGTTCCATACAAGTATATGTGATCAAACGGACCAAGCCCCAGACATTAAAACTAGACTGGAAAAGTTGTTTCAAGACCATGTACAACCTCTTATCTGTATGTTCAAAGAATGGGGACACGATACATCGCCTACTTTCAAATATTGGGACATGTTCCTGATTGCCGTCCAAATTATGTTGTCAAATGTACTAACAGAACGAGAAGGTAATTAGTCGGCACATTTTATGTCCTCATCCAACATGCTGCCCTTTTTTTTCATTACCAACCGTACAAATTACTCTAGATGGATGCCTATATATATTCACGATATGCTCGAACTACCAGAAGAGATCGAATCAGCTTTTAAACTAGGAGAATTTTCTATCAAACAAAAAATAGGCACATTCAATGCTATTTGGAGTGATATGGGCACTGAAAAAACGATCATTAAAGATTCAAAGGGTTCAGGTGGTATCGCTGGAATTACAAATCAGAAATCTGCTCTGATAAGATGGACTCTGACTCGTCATTTATTAGCGTCCTTTAGTAATGCAATGACTGACAGAGCAGGTATTACATGCAAAAGTGACAATTTTCATGAGGAAATCAAACAAACAGATTTGAAGCGAGACGAAGAACAAGTACAAGCAATAGTTACCCATTTGAACCAAACTATGACTGATCCCTTTGATATAGATGCCCACCCTCCTTGTCTCATCAATATCTCTACAGGCATGCATGCTACTAGAGAAGTTCAGGCTTCTTTGCTTTCTGCTGTCAATGAAGATATGAAAATATGTACAGAAAATTTGTTAACAGTGCTCTTTCTGTAGACCAAATCGGACGCTTCTATAACCCTATTACCAAGTCCAAATTGAAAACATTTAAACATATAAACGCTACGACAACCCTCAAGTGTAAATCTGGTGAAATTATAACCGGCTATATCAATCCAGAAATTGTTTTAGGCGTGCTCTGGTTTTGGCTAACAGCAGAGATGATGTTACTATTGACAGTATTCTCTCACTTCCACTTGGGCCTATCCCAGTTCCTCTGTTCCATAAAGATGGAACAATGAGAAAATCTTGTAAATCAGATTTAGTCAAACAGTTTGAAAATGAAGTCTCGCCAGTTCTTTCTTTGCCAGATTTTGATCCTTCATTGACAATTTTTATTAGAGATGGTATGGCTATAGTTCAGTCCATGGATGCAAAGAAACATAAAACCTTTGGAGATCTTGCACTTGCCTATTGCAATTATTTAGCAAGTTGTTTTACAAAAGCACACACGGTTGCCGATGTATTTGATCGATATGATGTAAAATACTCCACTAAGTCAGCTGAAAGAGAACGTCGTACCAAAGTCACTGCTCATGCAAAGGTGTTTCAAGTAATTGAAGGAAGAAATTTCCCCGACTGGAAGAAATTTCTTTCTGTTAAAGAAAACAAGCAGGCTCTCATTAGATTTTTTGGTGACTTCCTGGGCAAGTTCATTAAAAGCAATCCTCTATTAGTGCTCCCTGGACATACTTATTATATGGCAGGTTCCTTTGAAGATCCTGAAATTGCAAAAGTCATTTCTGACCAGGAAGTCGTTGAAAGTCCTGAATTGTTCAGTACTCAGGAAGAGGCAGACACCCGCATGATCCTCCAGGCTTTACATGCAGACAAAAGACTTAAGGAATTAGGGAAAAAAGGCAGGATCATTTTAAAATCATCTGATACAGACGTCATTGTTTTCTGTCTTCATTTTTTCAAGCAGATGACCAACACGAGTGAATTCTGGGTCCAAATGGGAAATATTGGTACTATAAAAGATAATCGAATATTTTTGCCAATTCACCAACTGTGATCTTCTCTACCTGAAATCATTTATAGAGTTCTTCCTGTCGTACATGCTCTCTCTGGGTGTGACACTACATCTTCCCTATTTGGAATTGGTAAAAAGTCAGTGTTTAAAGTGTTGATAGAGGCAGCACTTGATTTCAGTGATCTATACTATTTAGGAGATTCCGACACAGAAACTGCCATATCATGCTCTATACGGTTTGTGGCAAGGCTTTACGACCAAAAGAAGAACTATGCATCCTGCCATCAGGACATTAACAAACAACTGCGCGTTAAACTTGCTACGAGCAAGGATTCAAGTCTTGTCAGATTGCCTCCCTCTGAAGCGGCGCTTCGACAGCATATCCTTCGTGCCTCATTTCAGACCACAATTTGGCATGCTTCCTTTCTTGCAAAACCACCCCTACCTTCACCATTGGAATACGGATGGAAATCATTCAAAGATTCCTTGCATCCTGTCTTCCTTGAAGGAAACATGTCAGCAGATTTTCTACATGATCTCGTGTGTTCGTGTAAGGGAAAATCACAATGTAAAAAGTCGTGTGTTTGTGTCGCCCAACTTATGTTTCTGCCAAGGATCAGAATCATGCAAGAACGTTCATACACATGCCCTAACAGAAGAGGTTTGAGAACTAAATTTTATTTGTCAGTAAGACTTTTGGTGCGATTTGCAAATTGAATGTGCATTTCTGATATTCTATCACTAAGAACCTTATTAAAAATATAAAAGTTTCACACAGTAAAATCCGGTTCTAGTAAGCCAAAATACTTTTTACAGTTGTTCGTATGTTCTATGCTGACTAATGTTCCTTCTAATGCATGTTATAACATTTATTGTTCTTGTTTAAAGCCAAATATCAGTCTGAAACGTAGTTGTAAAACTTATATTTGGCAATTGAAGATATTTATCTTATAGCAAGCATTATTTATCGTTTTTTCTTTTCATTTTATTTTGGTTTTGATGCTCGTAATATAAATTATTCCGAAAATGTACACCATTTAAAGATTAAAATCACCCCCCTTTTTAAAAAATGCTTCACTTTATCGATATAATTTGTTATAGGAATTTTTGGATGAACAATTGAATGAGAAAACAGAATCCATGCCGTTTTGCAAAAAAAAATGCGATTAGGTATTTTAGTTGTTATCTTATATCCATTGCAATTGTGTATGGAAAATGGTGGTTGACCTTTGATCTTGATTTTTGAAAAACTAGACCATATTTAGTATTGACGACCAAATTTATTATAAAGTACACATATTTTCGAATCGAATGATAAATGATACAGCCATGTACCTTTTTTGACGATTAAATTTTTAAAAAAATCACTCTGGTCACCGGCCTAAAAGGGAACAGTTTGGAAGTCTCATATGCTGAAATGTGACAAAAATCAATACTTATAGATTTTGTTAACACTGCCATGTATGTAAATATTTCTTCGCCTTTTTTACGAACACAAAATTCAAGGATCACACATTTGCCTTAATTATCTATACGGAAATTGCTGTACTCGTGAATATTAGCACCGGCTGTTATCGACGGCTTACTTTACACTAGTAAGTTTGCCTCGTGGGTAATTGTGTTTTTCGCTGTTGTTTCGTTGCTGTCTGGTGGACGAATACATGAAATCTCCGTGCCATCATCAAACATATTAATGGCTATATATCGGGTAATTCAAACCCTTTTTTCGTCGTATAGAAACAACTGTCCGTTAATCTGAGCATGGAAGGAATACTTTGTATCACGAACTATAAATGAGGATACACAAAGTGAAAAACTAAGCGAAATTGTGAATCCCGCATTGCACGAAAAAATGTGTTGTATTTCAGTAAATAACACGTATTCTCGGTTGATTGTAAACACGTAGTAGTCAATCGTGCATTGTTACTCATTTAGTGGATTGGTCAAACACCTAGGTAAAAATAAATCGCGTCACATGTAAATAAACAATTACATGTACGAGAACATAAGTATGCTAATTTATGCATTTCCATATAAGGTAGTGGTCCCGACCTGTTCTATTCCGATTGTATCCTAAATCAATAAAACACATGTAGCATATTAATAATATTTATTTATTATATTTATTATAATTATATTCAACAGTTTATATATACATGTAATAAATATAATATATAATAATAAATTATAATAAATAAGCTTTATTTAGAGTCGGCAAAGTATTACTTTTAACCGACATACAAGACATTTATAACAATACAACACATAATATACATGCAATTAATTACACAGCACAAAATGAAGCACTAAAAGCATGGTGGTAATAAGCAGAATATAAGCTTGATAAGCTAGGTATTAAAGCTAAAAGCATACTATATGTATTAAAGCTAAAAGCATATAAATATGAACACATGATAGTAATGAAAGTTTAAATACTGTAATTATAGCATATAACATATATACAGACAGCAAGCACTATAAGTTCTTTGGTGGTACAATGTAGTCCGTATACACTTGCACATTCCTTAAGTAGTCTGGACGCGGAGATGCTGTTGTTGCAATAATGGTCCCACAAAGTTGATTTTAACCAACTTTGAATACTAAGTACTCTTTTTTGAGTCTCTATAAAAATATGAAGTCAACACTGTTGGAACGGAGAAATAAAAGAATAATTATTTAAAAAAAGAACAGAAAAGTCATTTCATATTTCAAAAAGTTTGTTATTTATGTGTTTTTACATGGAAAGGATAAATACTCAACTTCAATATTTTTGTTACAAAGTTATGAATGAAATATACATCTGTTAAGTCAGCTGATTGTTATAGGTGTTTTCATCTGCGACAGGTGACAAGCGGAGATGAAAATAATTCATTCACAAAATAATATCAATGTGTTGTATAATTATAAAACATCTGTTTACAAATTACATTTAAATCTTTAAAATGACCTTTCAACGGCTGAGATGATTTTTTAAAGTTTTTGAAATAAACGAAGGAACAAGTTTAAAATCGATTTTAACTTCTAAACAGAAATTTGCGTTTCTAGCAGCCAGCCAGCATGGTAAATGTTGTCAAAATAAGCTAAGAAACATCGATGATGAAGTATTCGGCCTTATTGAATCCGCATTCATGTGTCCTTCAATTTAACCAATTAGCTAGATATGGATAACATATGAATTATGCGTGTTCAGTTATTAAAAGGAAAAGAATGTCACCCTTGAAAGTGAAACAAAAATAAATTATTTGATCGACTGATTCGAGCCACAAAAACTCAATCTTATACAGGTAAAAACGATGATAAACATATATTTTTAACCTATAATATAAAATTAAATAGACCTAGAATAAAATTGCACGAGTTCGCTATCTATTTATATATCTCTCTCTCTCTCTCTCTCTCTCTCTCTCTCTCTCTCTCTCTCTCTCTCTCTCTCTCTCTCTCTCTCTCTCTCTCTCTCTCTCTCTCTCTCTCTCTCTCTCTCTCTCTCTCTCTCTCTCTCTCTCTCTCTCTTCTCTCTCTCTCTCTCTCTCTCTCTCTCTCTCTCTCTCTTCTCTCAAAGTACGTCTGAGTCAGTGACAACTCTACAACAGATTTATCCATCGGATCACCAGCAATGATGGTGATACATGGCTGTGTACATTATGTATATACAACTCGTCTAAACATCAACCAAACAATGTTGGATCTGTAAATTTGCTTTTCGCAATTTTTTGTTCTTCCTTCACCAGGATTCGAACCCATGCTATTTGCGAAAGCAAGTTTACAGATCTGACATTGTTGGGTTATGTTTAGACGAGTTGTATATACATTATGTACACAGCCATGTATCACCATCATTGCTGGTGATCCGATGGATAAATCTGTTGTAGAGTTGTCACTGGTTCAGACGTACTTATATATATATATGCAAGTCTAAATTGAAAACAACTTTCAAACCTATGATTGCGTTTGATAATCAAAGTGCTGGATACCACCGCTGGGAAGTTTGCAACTGTAT
>CM034351.1:17682088-17702520 GCA_019925275.1 Mytilus edulis | reverse complement strand
TATGTAAAGTCTACCCGTAAAGAAATAAGGTATTCAGTACTCGTGTAAAATTGCGCGTTTGAAATTCGCACAGGTAGATGATAAAAAATAATGTTGTCGTTCAAAGTATGACGGCATACATACATGCAGAGTCACGTAAAGTAGATATAACAAAAAAACAGACTTAACAGTAAAAGTAATAATAATAAATAAAATAATAAATATCTACTTTTTGTTGTCCTTTTAGCATCATATTGGCTTTATTCTTTTGGATGTGCTACACTTGCTTTTGAAATCAATTTATGCAGTCTTTTGTAATTTGTATCTGCAATCTGTGTCACAAGTACATGTAATACTGTCAACTATAAGTCTGTGTGTTCTTCTTTCCAGATCCAAATGGTTTCAGTCCACAAACACTAAATCAGCAAGGTTTGTACTCAAGTTCAAATTCTTTTTGTGAAAAATATATTCCTTTGTACCACGTTTCTTGGCCGGATCTATATTGATATGAATTTTATAGCAGTAATCTTCACCTTTTTCTTCCTCTTTATGCATGAAATAATTGACATTGTATGTTAAACAAACATGAGTCAATCATTTTATTTGGTATAATTGTTAGTGAAAGACATCGTTATGTTTATCTTGAAAACCTTACACTGTCAGATGTCTTGCAAATTCACCTTTGATATATACATTTACAATTTATATTTTCCCGAAAGACGAATCTCCTAACCATTATTTTTTATAGTATCAACATGTTTTTTTCCAAATAATATACATTGAACCTTGAAGAATCTTCATAAAAATTAAAACAACACGTGATAAATTGCATGCGTCCGAAGCTCTTTTTTGGATTTACCTTCATCAGGAACGCAAAAAGCCGAATATTCGAAGGCCTATGATAAATATAAGAACCATTCCAGTTGAAGAGCTATATAGCAAATAAAAGGACCTTTAAACATTAGTTTCTATATAATTTCAAAATTTATAAACGGACAAGGTTTGTTTTGAATCATGTCAGTACATAAGTATTGACTACTGAGCTGATGATGCCTCGGGGACTGATAGTCCACCAGCAGAGGTATCGACCCAGTGATGTAAAAATATGAAAACAACACGTTCTATTGTATTCATCATTGTAGTTTGTTCTCTCCCTTATTAATATGCACTGGAAATTCAGTAACTAACGTTGAATCCATAAATCAATAATTCAGTTTGTGGGGTCTATGAGTACCAAGCTTGTTAGTGGATGGCTACCAACGTTTGATACTAAACTTAATGGTAACAGTATTCTATGAATATGTCGAAATATATTCGTTCAGCCTTTTTATTCTCGACGTTGTCGATAACATGTCACCTGTTATTTTTTTATTTTCAATTCAAGTTGGTGTACAACAGTTCCTGCAGAAAATGCAGCAAGGGAGAAGGCGACGATTTAATCTGTAACTACGTGCAGAGTGGTAAATACCTATATTAATCTCTAATAAATTGTGTTTTAAGGATATACTATGGGGAGGTTTAGGAATTTGTTTCAGATGTTCGGACACTTTGGGTTTTTTCAATCAATACAGGGTAAAATATTTTACCTTATAGCCCCCTTTTTTCTTTTTCATATAAGACTTCAATAGCTCATAAAAGGTAATTTACCAAAATTTAAGCAGATTGTTGATTTCTTATCTCTCAATTTGAGACCAAAATAATACCAATGCAAATATAAGGTAAAAGTCCGAGTCAGCCTTTTCCCGCCATTTAAAAAAATCAAATATCTCGAAAAGGGCCTCCATAACCTTAGTCCTATTAATATTTTTAGCATGTTTTGTTCCTTAAATAATGCACTTCTGACTTATAGTATCAATTTTAGATTTTTATTTTTTTTTAATTTCTCCTAAGTACATCCTTAAGTGGAAAAAAACCCCACGAAAAGCCTTGTAAATGTTATCACGTTTCATAATACAAAATATGCTTGGACATTTTTACACGCATATAGAACGTGTAACTTGCAAGCTGTAATGCAGAAAATGACGATAATCATTTTTCAAATATTATTATTTTAACTTTTTAAGCTTATCAATATTTTAGTGCAATAATTTAATAACTGAAATCTACTATCATTTAATTTGTGTGAACTGGTTATAAATGTTATCAATTCAGAAAAAATCTAAATCCCTTCAGTTTGCTTCGTTTTTAAACTTTTGTTAAAATTCTTCTTTTCTATTTGTTTCAGAGCTTCAGATGAATTATGTACAATATTACGGGCGTGAAGTTATTTTTTAATTGTTATTTAATATATTAAAGGGATTCTTTAAAGAACCTGTGATTTCATGGTCTCCAGCCTACAACGTAATTTAAAACATACGGTTGTTAATATGAAATTAGTTAATAAGATTTCACTAAAAACTAATTTCGACATTTCTACCTTTTATGTCTGATTGGTTTGTTCGCACATCGTTGTCAATATAATGGAATTATTTGTTACTGAAATACAAGTGACAGGTTTAGCTAGCTATTAAACCAGGTTTAATCCACCATTTTCTAAATAAGAAAAAATCTGTACCAAGTCAGGAATATGGCAGTTGTTAACCATTCGTTGATGTGTTTGAGCTTTTGATTTTGCCATTATTTGCTTAGGGACTTTCTGTTTAGAATTTTCCTCGTCCTTTCATGTAGGGCTGCAGGAGATATTATATATTAAGGTCTTTTCACTTTTCGTGGAAAGACCTTTTGGTTTTCTTCTTCTGATGATTATTATTTTTTTCTTCTTCTGCCGTCTGAGATGCTTTTTTGTTTTACAACATACCGAATGGTTTTTTGGCCAATGATGTTGTACAGTAATGGGGGTTTCAAAACTCATCCTGTGTGACCGAAAACTTATTCTTATAGAGTTATCTCCCTGCGTCCCCTTTTTCTTATATCGCTATATCTTGATGTTATAGATTTTGACCTTTGCTAAAAGTTCTTTCTTGTTCATTATAAAACAATTAAGTCTTCTGCATATACCTATTAATCTTATTGTTTTATATCAGTTTGAGATACCAAATTATATCAACAAGGAGTGAAATTTTCTAACATTGTTTTTAAATTTCATTCTTATTATCGAGGTGGAAAGACCTTCAATTGTTCTCTGAAGAATTGGTTTTTAATTTCAATTATAGATGTCAAAGGTTAAGAAACAATAACCTACTTAAGACTGTTACACGAACTCTGACATTAAAATTAGTGACAGTTACAGGCATTTTGGGGGGGTGGGGGGGGGGGGGGGTTACCTTGTTTTTAAGGGTTTAATTTTTTCTCCAAATTTCTCTAATGTCAAATTTTTGAAAAGTTTGAAGAAGAAATCTTTAATTGCACAGTATTGTGCAATAGATTTGTAACACCTTGACATTTTTTATTGTGTCAGAAACATATTTTATTTAAAAAAAAATGATCACGATCCAAATTCAGAGCTGTATGAAGCTTGAATGTTGTGTCCATACTTGCACCAACTATTCAGGGTTCGACCTCTGCGGTCGTATAAAGCTGGGCCATGCCGAGCCCCTGGGTTTTCCCTTGAGGTCATAGCAGGTCTTGTATTTATAAGACTGTCTGTCTGATTCGGTTCCGAATAAAAAAAAATGTTTGTCAAGTGACAAAAGTTACAAAATTCATGACATAGGGATTACTATCCTGCAGCGCCGTAAACTATTTTTTTTAAAGCTTATATTTCAGAAAGTAGAGAATTTTGATGGTTCTTATCTTGTATGCAAGATTCCTTATGTCAAGAAGTTACCGTCTATTATGAGTCCATCATCATAAAACTCTTTAATAGAGTAAAGTGATTTCTTCAAAAACAAATGTAATTTCTTTATCATCAATAAAACAACATGGAATGCATTATTATCTCCTTTACTATTAATGTTAATGTAAAGTTTTTTTTGTTCAACTTATATGAAAAAGAAATAATTGCTGAATATATCATAAAAATATAAAGTCAATTCTTTTGCTATAAATTTATTCAATATATTGTTATCATAGATTATTACATGTAAACAAAAATGCCAGCAGTTATTGAGCAGTGTTGTTACATTTTCAAATAGAATTGAGACTGATCTTTTCTGTATATTTCTGTCTTCATGACTTCGATATGTGTGCACTGAACTCAGTCAAAAGGGAAACAATATGCTTTAAGACATTACATTTGGAATTCAGATCGTTCAGATTATCAACCTCATCCTTAAAAAAAATCTTAAAATAGTTGCATTTTTCTTCTAATGATTTTAACATTTCTAAAGATACATCAAGTGGAGATTTTCCATCTTTATCTTCTATAGTAGTATCTGCCTGTCTCTCTAATAATATCTTAATTACTTGCTCATGGCTGAATTTGCACGCTAGATACAATGGTGTCTGACCTTCTTTATTGCGTAAATTGAGGTCTGATTTATTCGATGAAAGTATTGTTTTTACCAGTTCATTATTTCCATACCTACATGTTTTATGTAATGGTGTTTCTCTTTCATTGTCACGTGCATTCACATCTGCACCATAACTAATAAGTGATTTGACTATCGACTTGTATTTCGAAGATATTTCAAGGAGAAACATATTAAAATGTTTAGTATCTTGTTGAAAGTTTTGGAATCTCTCGCAAATTACATGAAGGGGGGTTTTACCGGCGATATCACACAATTCAAAGCTTGCTTTATTTTTTAGCAATACTTCAATGATGTCGATATTTGGTTCAATCCTCTCGCAGGCGAAATGTAAAGGTGACTTGTTTTGATATATTTGGTTCAATCCTCTCGCAGGCGAAATGTAAAGGTGACTTGTTTTGATAGTCTTGCAAGTTAACATTTGCTTTGTTACTTATAAGAAATTCACATAAAGAAAACGAACCACTTTGACAGGCGAAATGTAAAGGTGACTTGCTTTGATAGTCTTGCATATTGACTTTCGCATAATTACTTATAAGAAACTTACATACAGAAAGTAAACAATTTCGACAGGCTAAATGTAAAGGTGATAATCCATCATGGTCAGGTTTGGAGATGTCTAACTTATTTTGAATCAACAGGCTGATAACAAATTTGTGACCTTCATTTTCAGAGGAAGGCTCACAAGTTGCATGAAGCAATGATCGGCCAGTTTCGGAGTATTGACATATATCGATACCTTCAGACAGGAAATATTTAACTGTCTCGATTTTTCCTCCTGCACATGCTAGATACATAGAGTAATTCATCACACTATCAGCTTCTTCAACTAAAAGGAAATCTGTGTTTTTCATGAATTCTTTCACAATATCTGTGCAACCATGAAACGAAGCCTTATACATAGAAAAGCATCTGTCAAAACAACAAATTTCGTCGCTACATCTTTGTAGTAGTAACTGCATAATATCAACTTGGTTACTTGCGCAAGCAGCAACCAAGGGTGAATGTGGTCTTCCATCCCATTCATATATACCTGGATAAACATCGTTATTGCTGTCCAGTAACATTTTCACAATTCCTATATTTTCATTTTGACAAGCTATAAACAGAGGAGATTTGCTGGGTATTGTTTCAAAAATCTCAGCTTTGTTTTCCAGTAACACTCTAACTATATCAGCAAAACTTCCCTCGCATGCCAGACTCAAAGGAGTGTCATTAAATTCAGACACGCTGTTTACATCTGCATCGTTTTCAAGCAATAGTTTCACTACATTTAAATGGCCAGCGTCACATGCCATCTGGAGAGGACAATGATTCATCCAAATATCGGACATATTAACGTTAGCTTCATTCTGGAGTAGTAGTCTCACTATATCTATGTTTCCTTGCTCACATGATATGCGTAACGGTGATATATTGTCTTGGTCAAGTTCACAGACATCAACATTATTAGCAAGAAGCAATTGCACAATACTAGTTTTTCCTGCTCTACATGCCATATGTAATGGCGATGATTCGTCTTCATGACACAAAGAAGTGTCAGCGCCATGAATTAATAAAATTTCTACAACATCGTGGAATCCGCCTTCACAAGCTCTATATAAGGCTGATCTACCAAAGCTGTCTAAATGATTTACATTGCATTTCATTTTTATTAGGAATTCAACAATATCAACATACCCCTCGGTAGCTGCTTCTATTAACGGGAACGTGATGTCTTCAACTCTATATTCACCACTCGAATCGTCAATATCTGATTCATCCCAAAAATGAACCTCTCCTGACACCAATTTTAATCCATTGTTATCAATTTGCTTGAAAACATCTTTTAAATCGTCGGCATTGTTGTTAAGGAATCTTAGAAGTTTTTCTCGAAACGGTTCGTGAACTAACAGTTTATTATGTAGGGGTGTGTAGATATCCCGTTGTTTCAAATCGTCTACTAATCTGTCAAAATACTCGTATTCCATGTCTTCCAAAAGTACAATATCGTCATCGGCGGGATTTACTTCAATCGATTTGAACATATATCGATTGCTGATAAACTTACCATTGGCATATCTGACAAAACATTCCTTATATGCTTGTGCGCATACAACTAATACAATATCGTATATTTTGTCATGTATTATGCTATAATTTGTTCCAGTTTTCTTCAGAAACGTTCCCAATAATGCCGAAAATGCTTTTTCTAAAGATAGTCTTGCACAATCTCGACCCAAATCAATGTTACAATGAAAAGTTATTTCAATCAGTTTTTTTCTTAATATTATTGGTACCGTTTTCGATCTACCTTTAATCCATTCTTCTTTAAATCCTTCTTCAAACAAAATACATAAAATCAAGGCACATAATTGATAGTTATCCGATTCTATCATATATTCAATATCTTCTTTTATTGTTTCAATCGGTGATGTGAAGAGCAGTTTTAGTTTGTCAAACGACAGGTTTTTGGACATTTTGCAGAGTAGTGGGAAGAAGTCAAAATCGCATAAATGATCTATTACATGATTAATTTTTTCGCTTGTTAAATATTTCTTGATCACTAATAATCTTTCGTCTGGAAGAAGACAAAGCGGTTCAGTTTGAAGATCAAAAGCATTTTCTGTAAAAAGTTTTAAGCATTTGAACTGTGAGTCATTAAACACTTGAAGCCTACAGGAAATTAGAAGTTTGGTCCTTATGGTTTCTTCTGTTTCGACCGAATTTAATTGGAATATAGATTTTAACTTTTCAGTGAAGTCTTTCCATATATTTACACAATGTACATTAATTGCTCTTTTACCACATATATCATCAATAACAAAAACCTGATTTCTAATTTTACTCTTATAACGAATTAAATCCGAAGGCGCCGTTACAAATGATAAAGGTATTATATCAAAACATTTCTGACGATGTAACTCTAAAGCAGCATGGTGGATGAGAAAGGATTTTCCAGTCCCTGAACTCCCTGTTACAACAGCTATATTACATTCTGAAAGACACGACATAACATATTCTGATGCTCTTGTTTCTACAAATGTCTCATCATCTTTTTCCCAGTCTCGAATATCATCTTCATGATCATCTAAAAATAAAATTAGAAATAAAACACAGATTAGAATAATGTATATAATGGCATTGTATGTCTGGCAGTATATTTGGTGTTCCATGTATAAATGTGGTGGACCTTTTTTCGTTAATCTTTTTATGAAGTAGCAGGTGTTCTAATATTGACATAATTTCTATCATATGTTTTGTTTAATGTTCATGCAATTATACAATCATTTACTAAAGTAATTGTTTTTAAAATAACCTATTAGAAAGTGTGATTTACATAAAAAAAAATACAAAAAGCAAACACCATACAAAGTTTGAGTGTATAAAAACCAAAGCAGAATATTCAAAAACATCCATCGGTTTTCTGTCTTCACAAGTGTACACATTTACCCTAAAATTATGGGTGTTCTTCCCTTTGTTGTGTTTGTGTTAGGAAATGCTATTGTCAGTTTTTATTTAGACTTAATGATGTTTGAGTACTCCCATGTATTTTTCTTCTGTATCTTTATTTCTGTAATATTCTGTAATATTCTACTCTTGGTAAGTTTTGTTTAACTTTGAAGGTTATTTTCAATTTCTCAGTGTGTGCTGCACCAATAAAAACTGACAGCCAAGAAAAGGGTCAATAGTGCTAAAAGTGGTGTATATCACCTATCATTCAATCAAATTAAATCTAAAAATAAAGCTTAATTTCTCATTTTTGCCCATTACATTTCACCGTCTACATTTCAAGGTTACAACATAAAATCACAGTATAATACTGGTACCTTTGATTATTAATCTATATTTTTGTAGTTCAAACCGACATCTAAGTTATTTTTGCTTGAATTTAAAAAATTTCAACTTGACTTAAAAGTGTTAACGTCTTACATTCCAACACTAAAACTCATCTTCTTAATTTTTTCTAATATCATAACAGAGCAATATGTCCTCTTTGACATATGTATTCAAAACTTGCCAATGTTCAAAAACTGTCTTTCTCTTAAAACGTTTCAAACACAATCTTATGAGATCTAAATTCTACAACTTCTAGTTTTAACAGCATGGATTGGGATAAAACAACATGAACTCTATGTCGCATCATAACGTAACAACCTGGCCTCCCAGTAACAACCAACGAGCAATGTGAAACAATTCCCTAACATCGTCTCACTGTATTTACCATGTTTTTGCAACTTATTTTTACCCTTAAAATCAAATGTGGCAAACAAACTATATCTGAAAGTGTTCGAATAAGAATTAAATGTTTTTACCCGGTAAATCGTGTATTACCATATTATTATGCGACAAAAAGCGTTTCTTTAGTTATCTCCATCTTTAATGCGCAACAACATAAGTTGTGAAAGCTAAATATATAAAATGCATCACAGTATCAATACCGAAAGAGGCCTAAATTTTCTATGTTATCAAATGTACTTTAACTTATAAGACTAGCACATCCAAACATGACTTCTGTGAATGGACATTCCAAAGTAAAACACTGCCCTCTTAGTTTGTGTCTTTAAACATCATGTATTCACTATATCCCGCTGGCCACGTTATTACCGGTGACCTTAACATTGTTAATAACACTTCTCTACGAAACGTGTTATCGAAAGGTCCGAAATATCGTGAGCCTAAATCCATCAATTGGAAATACAACTTTAAAATTTTGATGGATTCAGTCGAGGATTATGCCAGGCAATGGGCTAAGCGCGAGAAGGAAGACGTAGACACTCTATCCGAATGGATAAAGGCAGTGAGGTCCTTAATACAAATCAGAATTAAGAAACTGAATGGGTCCATCAATGCCCATGCTACGTCAATTTTTAAAGACCCAAATGTTGCTAAACACCTATCCGACCTCCATGATAAATATGTTGTTGTCCCCGCAGACAAAGCCCCAAATAACATCGTTTTTGTCTGTAAAAGTCATTACATTAATTGCTTGATAAACGAATTAGGTATAGACAATTCACTTGGAAACTCAACATATACCCTCACGACACTTACCAAAGAGGAAATCCTGGATAATCATAGGTCTGTTCTTTGTTCCTTTGGTATTTCAACCAAAGATGAAGAACTGGATCTTCCATCACTGTATTGGATACCTAAACTACATAAGTGTCCTTACAAACAGCGGTATATTGCTGGGTCTTCCAAGTGCTCCACAAAACCTCTTTCTAAATTATTAACATCCATTTTATCAGCAATCAAAGACGGGCTTCAAAGTTATTGTGAAACTGCCTATTCTAGAGGTGGCGTGAATCAGATGTGGATACTTAAAAATTCCAAAGATCTTTTAGAGTACATACAATCTAACTCTCTTTCATCTTGTAACAGTATTAAAACATTTGACTTCTCTACTCTTTACACAAGTATTCCACATTCCAAACTTAAAGACAAATTAAAAGAGTTGGTATTACTTTGCTTCATAAAAAAGAATGGCCAACGTAGATACAAGTATCTTGTCTTAGGGAGGGATAAATCCTACTTTGTAAAGAATCACTCTGATTCAAACAAAAAATTCTCTGAAACCGATATTATCAAGATGCTTGATTTCTTAATTGACAACATATTTGTTACGTTCGGAGGACGTGTTTTTCAACAGACTGTCGGCATACCAATGGGAACAAACTGTGCCCCTCTACTTGCTGACTTGTTTCTTTATTATTATGAGGCTGACTTCATGCAGGAACTTCTTAGGAAGAAAGATAAGAAGTTAGCAATATCCTTTAACTCTACTTTCCGCTATATAGATGACGTTCTTTCACTAAACAATTCAAAATTTGGTGACTATGTGGAACGCATCTATCCCATCGAATTGGAGATAAAGGATACTACAGATACAGTTAAGTCAGCTTCATATCTTGACTTACATCTAGAAATTGACAATGAGGGTCGGTTGAAGACAAAACTTTACGACAAAAGAGATGATTTCAGCTTTCCAATTGTGAACTTTCCATTTCTAAGTAGCAACATTCCAGCAGCACCTGCATACGGGGTATATATCTCTCAATTGATACGATATTCCCGTGCTTGCATTTCCTATCATGATTTTCTTGATAGAGGGTTACTGCTCACAAGGAAGCTATTAAATCAAGAGTTCCAAATGGTGAAGTTGAAATCATCCCTTCGTAAATTTTACGGACGCCATCACGAGTTGGTTGACCGTTATGGAATAACCATTTCACAAATGATATCGGATATGTTCCTCACGTCGTAACTACAATCCCCTTCCCTTTCATGAATTTGACCTACCGAATTAGACTATTTACCGGATTTGTAATCACATAAGCAACACGACGGGTGCCGCATGTGGAGCAGGATCTGCTTACCCTTCCGGAGCACCTGAGATCACCCTAGTTTTTGGTGGGGTTCGTGTTGTTTATTCTTTAGTTTTCTATGTTGTGTCATGTGTACTATTGTTTTTCTGTTTGTCTTTTTCATTTTTAGCCATGGCGTTGTCAGTTTCTTTTAGATTTATGAGTTTGACTGTCCCTTTGGTATCTTTCGTCCCTCTTTTATAAGAATAACACTTTAATTTTTTGAATGCGTTCGCAGTAGTTTTCTTGAAATACCTTCACCAAGAACATTTAAACCTTAACATTTGAAAGTGTTCCAAAGTACACTAATCCAATCCCAATGTTTACCTCTTACATTCCTTGGTATGCCATCCTGCTGAAAAAGTTCAATCTCTTTCTTCAGACTGTTCAATGACTGTTTTAGTTCTCTGATTTCATCATTCGAACTTTTGATTTCCAGCATTATTTCGTGGCTTGTTTGATCAAGAGTTTTGTTTTTTAAATTATCACATTCTAACAGAAATTGATGCCCTCCTACTCGACCAATCGCCTGGAATAGATATAAGAAGATTAAAAGATTAAAAAGTAAAGATTTTAATTAAGTTAAACTGTGTATGCAAATGCTATATTGTAAATGTTTTACTGAAACACGTTTAAATAGTTCAGATTTCTAGAACATCAAAGTGTAGAAATGAAATTGAAAATTGACCAATCAGACTTTTCATTCTCAATATCAATTCAAAAGGAAAGAAAAGTGAACTATTAATAATACTTGTCAAAATTGAAAGTTTATATTTTTACAGTAAGCGATAGGAAAAACGAAAGTTAACTCTATTCTTATTGTAATATTAAGTAACTTTCAATCTGTATTGACATAGAGAGTAAAACAATTAAACATAACTGAGCGTGTAGCATTCATAAGTTTTAGTATTTAAATGTTTCATGAAAATCGTTTGAAATTTATTGTGACTGTCATACAAGTGAGAGGTTTAGCTAGCTATTAAATCAGGTTCAATTCACCATTCTCTACATATGAAAATGCGTGCACCAAGTCATGAATATGACAGTTCTTGAGGCTAATTTTCTTTTTGAGAAGGTTCTGTTTGAAATCTGCTTTATATAAGTACGACAACAAACTTGGCAGACAGCCAAATTGGAATATCGACTGTCTGCTGAAATATCAACAAATTCAACAAATACGTTGTCTATCAAATAGAAAGTAATCTATATTTACGTTTACCATTTAAATGAATAAAAGTATCATTTAAATGCAACGAACTAGTTTATTAAAAATTTGAACATAAATATATCCATGCAGATAAGTTGTCACACATATTGAAAGATTTCTTTATAATAACCGTTTGAAATACTATATCGATCAATTTTGAATTTCAATATAGAAAAAGAGGTCGATGATGTTTCCGTGGAGTTAGTCAATAAGTATATCTTTATCATATGCATTAGTTTTTAATTACTTAGTCTCCTAAATCAATTGATGACAATGTATTTCAACCTAGACTAGAGGCTTGCAGGAACCTGAACTAATTTTAACTATGGAATCGATAGTCTAGTCTTTTAAAGTGCAGGCATATCTAACATAATCTTAAAAATAAACATCCTAATTAGAAATGATAGTTCTGCTAAGTGTTGCAAATACTGTCTCAGTAGTTTCATAGGTGATTATGTTTGCTAACTAATTTGTATTTATCGGCATTGATCACATACGACTTAATTGACTGTTACAGTATCAATAGATTCGAATATGAAATTATATATTATGTTTTTAAACGCGTTAGAAATGTGCTGTCCAAACGGTTTCAGTAGAGAACTGACCAAATTTAATTTATCGTACGTCTAGATTTTCTTTTAAAATATTTATTTACGTAAAAGAGTTGGGTTAAACACTAACTGTTGTCGTCTCTAAATATACTCCCCAAAAACATATTTTGTAGGATTTGTTACACATAAGTTTCCCCTGGACATTTGTTATCAAATTCTTTCTTTATAAAAAGTAGAGATACTAGGCTTTGTACGCATTACGCACGTTTATTCTACTACTCATTTGCGATGGAAACAAATACACTGAAAAGTCAAATCCAATAAAAACTTCAGGAGTACTAAAAAACAGAAATACCAAATACGTGTAAGGCATTCGATTGGATTTAAATAAAGTTAACAAAGGACAGAAGACAGATGCCTAGTGATGATATATAAGTACTCTCTGGTTTACCTATACACTTGATGTTTATAATTTTCATATAAACGAAGAGCAATACATACACTAGTGACATCATTCCAGTCAGTAATGGTATCATCCAGATGAGCCTGGCGGTTTCTGTAAAACTTGATTCTAGCCAAATCAGCACGAAGTGTCGTCTCTGTAGATTTTGATAAACTGTCAAATCCATCATGAGGGGGGGGGGGGGGGTAATAGAAGCCAGATTTCTAAGTAATGTCATCATCAGAGTGATATCAACAGTTTTTGAATCAGGAACACCTAGAAATTATAAAATTTCGAAATAAATACAACATGATCTATCAGAACTTGATTTTTCTAACGATGCCAGTTTTTTTATAATGCACTATCAATTATGTACATTTTCCCTGGTGCTACATGATATCAAAAGTTTTTGAATCAGGAACACCTAGAAATTATAAAATTTCGAAATAAATACAACATGATCTATCAGAACTTGATTTTTCTAACGATGCCAGTTTTTTATAATGCACTATCAATTATGTACATTTTCCCTGGTGCTACATTGAAAAATCTGATAGGCAATGTGGTGGCTTCTTTATATGGTATGTAAACTTAAATACACATAAATTTTACAACCCCTAAAATACATTAAAACAGGTTTATTTGTTTTAATACAAACAAACTGTCATCCTTCGTCCCCAAATTTATAAGTTGAAGGGAGCGTTAGCTCAAAAAATTATCATACAAGCACAAATTGTGCGTTAAATGATGTAACTATATTTTCAGTTAAATACAACAATTAAAATAAAACACTCTTAAGGTACCAGTCTAAAAATTGGGTAAACAAGAGGCGTGTTTTGTCTACATTAGACTCATCATTGTCACTCGCATCAATACAGCTGTAATACTGATTTCGTAAAACAGATCAGTCAAAACCATTGTCGATCACAGTTAAACCCCAAAAAACTGAACTCCGAGGAAAATTAAAAACGGAAAGTCACTAATCAAATGCAAAATCAAAATCTCAAATCACTCAAACGAATGGACAACAACTGTCATATTTCTGAATTGGTGCAGGTATTTTATGTAGAAAATTGTGGATTGAACCTGGTTTTCACCATGGAGTCTAAACAATAACTAATTTTTAATGTAATTATTCTTTATTCAAATTTTGCATATGAAGACATAAAGCCAATGTTTTGTTTTTTTGAGAAACCTAAAATGTCAATCAAATAAAATAATTAAATTTATTTTGGACAACGACACATGGTCTTATACGAAGTTTCTTAAAATTTCCTAATGCGTGGTGACTGAATACGTTATATACCTGATATGCGGTAAAAACAAATATATAATTAATAATTAATTGTGTAACTGCTGATTGTATGAAGTAATTGTGAATTAAAAGTAAAATCCTACTTAAACTGTTTTGTGAATTTGAAATGCTGATTCCTTAGCGTTGATAAGTAAACGTTGTTATCTGTATCAATCCTTCATATTGTTCCAGACTCGGGTTTGGTTTATCATATATGCAGATCATATATTCGTAAAACTTCGTTAACCAGTACACTGAAATTGTTCGCATTTCAGTGTCACACAGTTGCATCTTTTTCACATATATGTCACGCCTTTTTTAAATTTATAATTTCTACCAATACATAAGCAAAAGAAAAAAAAGTTCCCGAATTAATTTATCTTTTTGTTTTGAATCAATTAAACATATATACGAACAAGAATTTCATCCATAATAGTGGAGAAATAAATATAAACATCCTTTTTAGTGACTAAAAGCATTATGTTCAATTGTAAAGTGTAACAAACATGTCAGTTCTTACCTGGAGATGGAGGAAATAGAAGATTCCATTGTGTCTGATTAATTTTATGTTGCTTTTTCAGCCTATCAAGATTGTAGTATTCCTTCTTCAATGAAGAATATAGACATTCCGGAGCAAATTCATGATCAAATAAGACTCTAACAGCACATGGAGAAATTCCAGTGAGAATCAGACTCATTCGTACATAGTTTTCTTCCTCTAGTGACGGAAACGCAGACGCCATTTTGTCCGTCTATCTGATGAAGGATTGCAGTTTTGTCTTGTATACAGTTACAGATAAGGCGCTCAACTATGTACAGAGGATCAGCAAATTCTATTGAAATATAATTACTTTTCTCGTCTCGCTCACACTGTTGGTTCAAAATAGATCTTTGTAAGACTAAATGCTATAGATAAATCATGGTATCGACATTATCTTTAAATAGATCTATGTAATGCCTATAGCTCTAATTCAAGTTTAGATATTTAAACTAGTAGACCATGTTTAATAGTTTTTAATTGATGTTAATCAATAAAAAAAAACTCTTCTCTTTTGTTGTCACTCCGTTTTTAGCGTTCATATGATAGAAAGAGTGAACAAGAAATCAAGAAGCCTTTATTTTTGCGATGTTTGGTTGATGAATGAAAATCCTGGTATCTTTTATGAGTTTATCTACATCCGTATCATATTTATATAATATAGAATCTTAGTAAGAAAAGATGAAATAGCAATAGATAACAACTCATGATGAAAAACAAATCCGATACTTGTGTCTGTTGCGAAATAGAAATAGAGAGGATCATCTAAAATATGAAAAACATAAACAAAACTTAGGATTGTTTATGGTGTTTAAAAAAGGAACTAGAGGCTCTAAAGAGCCTGTGTCGCTCACCTTGGTATATGTGAATATTAAACAAAAGAAACAGATGGATTCATGACAAAATTGTGTTTTGGTGATGGCGATGTGTTTGTACATCTTACTTTACTGAACATTCTTGCTGCTTACAATTATCTCTATCTATAATGAACTTGGCCCAATGAAAATTGTTAAGAATTGACTATAAAGGACATTAACTCCTTAGGGGGTCAATTGACCATTTCAGTCATGTTGACTTATTTGTAAATCTTACTTTGCTGAACATTATTGCTTTTTACAGGTTATCTCTATCTATAATAGTATTCAAGATAATAACCAAAAACAGCAAAATTTCCTTAAAATTACCAATTTAGGGGCAGCAACCCAACAACAGGTTGTCCGATTCATCTGAAAATTTAAGGCCAGATAGATCTTGACCTAAAAAAACAATTTTACCCTTCGTCAGATTTGCTCTTAATGCTTTGGTTTTTGAGTTATAAGCAAAAAACTGCATTTTACCCCTATGTTCTATTTTTAGCTGTGGCGGCCATCTTGGTTAAATGGCCGGGTCATGGGACACATTTTTCAACCTAGATACCCCAATGATGATTGTGGACAAGTTTGGATTAATTTGGCCCAGTAGTCTCAGAGGAGAAGATTTTTGTAAAAGATTACTAAGATTTAAGAAAAATTGTTAAAATTGACTATAAAGGGCAATAACTCCTAAAGGGGTCAACTGACCATTTCGGTCATGTTGACTTATTTGTAAATCTTACTTTGCTCAACATTATTGCTGTTCAGTTTATCTCTATCTATAATAATATTCAAGATAATAACCAAAAACAGTAAAATTTCCATAAAATAAACAATTCAGGAGAAGCAACCCAGCAACGGGTTGTCCAATTTATCTGAAAATTTCAGGGCAGATAGAGCTTGACCTGATGAACGATTCAACTTCCGTTAGATTTGCTCTAAATGCTTTGGTTTTTGAGTTATAAGCCAAAAACTGCATTTTACCCCTATGTTCTATTTTTATCCATGGCGGCCATTTTGGTTTGTAAGCCAGGTCATCGGACACATTTTTTTCAACTAGATACCCCAATGATGATTGTGGACAAGTTTGGATTAATTTGGCCAAGTAGTTTCAGAGGAGAAGATTTTTGTAAAAGATTACTAAGATTTACGAAAAATGGTTCAAAATTGACTATAAAGGGCAATAACTCCTAAAGGGGTCAACTGACCATTTCGGTCATGTTGACTTATTTGTAAATCTTACTTAGCTGAACATTATTTCTGTTTACAGTTTATCTCTATCTATAATAATATTCAAGATAATAACCAAAAACAGTAAAATTTCCATAAAATTACCAATTCAGGGGCGGCAACCCTACAACGGGTTGTCCGATTCATCTGAAAATTTCAAGGCAGATAGATCTTGACCTGATGAACGATTTAAACCCTGTCAGATTTGCTCTAAATGCTTTGGTTTTTGAGTTAAAAGCCAAAAACTGCATTTTACCCCTATGTTCTATTTTTAGCCCTGGTGGCCATCCTGGTTGGTTGACCGGGTCACTGGGCACATTTTTTAAACTAGATACCCCAATGATGATTGTGGCCAAGTTTGGTAAAATTTGGCCCAGTAGTTTCAGAGGAAAATAGTTATCAAAGGTACCAGGATTATAATTTAATACGCCAGACGCGCGTTTCGTCTACATAAGACTCATCAGTGACGCTCATATCAAAATATTTATAAAGCCAAACAAGTACGAAGTTGAAGAGCATTGAGGATCCAAAATTCCAAAAAGCTAAATACGGCTAAGGTAATCTATTTCTGGGATAAGAAAATCCTTAGGTTTTACAAATATTTAAAGTTTTATATTCAGGAAATTTATAAAAATGACCACATAATTGATATTCATGTCAACACCGAAGTGCTGACTACTGGGCTGGTGATACCCTCGGGGACGAAACGTCCAACAGCAGTGGCATCGACCCAGTGGAGAAGATTTTTGTAAAAGCTAACGACGGACGACGGACGACGGACGACGGACGCCAAGTGATGAGAAAAGCTCACTTGACCCTTTGGGCCAGGTGAGCTAATAAAAACTAATTTGAGTAGAAATCCAAATCAGTTATCATAAAAAAAATCGAAGTATACTTGGTTTGACTGTAAGCTAGTAAAATTTGCAATTCCCTCAATAAATGGATTACGTATAAGCGAAAAGATATGTAATTCGCTATAGTCTTTATTTCATTCTTATTTAAAACTAAACTAGAACAGACACGCGAAATCGCGGGCATTTAGAGCTTGATTAAAAGTATGTTAACTGTTGTAGGGAGGTTTTTTAAAAAAGATTATATGTCTGGAGAATTTCAGATATTCATTGGTACTTGGAGACAGGACAATTTTTTTAAGCCTTATCCCTTTTTTCCGAAGTCCGTTTTATTTTTGTTTTCTGTTAAATTTCATTATTTTCGCGTTTCTGTATACAATTTCAAGTTTCTTCTCCACGGCGATCACTGCTATATTATATGGAGAGTCTTTATCAACGCGAAAATTATTGTCCTGTCCCCAAGTACTCTTTTATGACTTAAAAGTTAGGCTGATGATTGAAACAATATCTGGACGCCTTTCTTTTCGTTTTTCTCCCAAAATAAGCAAAACTGAATAGTCATAAGAATAGATGACAAATGCAACTATGCATGGTACATATAGAACACAGAGGCATGATGATAAATGTATTGTGGAAGGAAGAGAAGCGGCACACAAAGTGAGTTATTATCGTTATATAGCATAAAACATATACTATAAATAAAGTGTATTTGCTATTAACTATCAATTGCCAGTTTCTTCTCCACGGCGATCACTGCTATGTTATATATAGAGTCTGTATCAACGCGAAAATTATTGTTCTGTCCCCGAGTACTCTTATGAAAATTATGTGCAAGTTTAAAACCTGAAGTCTTGTATAGCTTATCTATAGTGATTAAGATTATTACACAATTTTGATTGATGTACCCCAATTTTTGACATTTCTGTCGAGCCTGCGACTTTTGTCGAAAAAGTGAGACATAGCGACTTTACATTCCGTCGGCGTCGTCGTCAGCGGCAACGTCCAAAAATATTCACTCTGGTTAAAATTGTTGAAATCTAAATTACTTTTTTTAAACTACCCTGGATTTGTACCAAACTTGGACAGAAGCTTGTTTTTGATCATAATATAGTATCCAGAAGTAAATATGGTAAAATAAACTCATTTTTTTCGGTATTTAACTTATTAATGGGCTTAGATTTTCTGCAGGAAACATTACAATCACTCTGTGGTTAAAGTTTTTAATTTTTTTTAAACTATCCTGGAATTCTACCAAACTTTGACAGAAGCTATTTTATGATCATTAGATAGTATTCAGAAATAAATTTTCAAAATTTCTTTTTTTTCCTTTTTTAACTTATAAATGGACTTAGTTTTTCTTCCAGTTAACATAACATTAATGGACAATGACAGAAAAAGACACCAACAAGCTCTCCAGTTTTCACAACGGTTGCCTTAGAAAGATCTTAAAGATCTTAAAGATATTCTGGCCGCGTAAGATTACCAACAAAGACCTCCATGAAACAACAGGATCCAACAACATGAAGACTTTATTGAAACAGAAAAGATGGAGATGGATTGGCCATGTTCCTAGAAGACCAGCAGAGGACTTGACCAGAGTAGCCCTAAGATGGACACATGAGGGGAAAAGACAGAAAGGACGCCCCAAAACAACTTTGAGAAGAACAATTGAAGCTGAAATGAAAGAACATGGAATCAGCTGGTGTGAAATGGAAAAGAAAGCACAGAACAGAGATGAGTGGAAAGATCTAGTCCTTGTCCTATGTGCCTCCCGGCATAATAAGGACTAGGTAGGTAGGTAGGTTACATTACATAGTCTGCAGTTAAAGTTTTTAACTCATTTATAGGATTCGTAAACTAACCTGGATTTTTACCAAACTTTAACAGAAGCTAATTTCGATCTAATGTAATATCAAGAGGAATATTATTATTAACGCTTTTCCTCATTTTTGTTGAGTCTGCGATTAATAGCAAAAGTAGGCGAGACACTGGGTTCCGCGGAACCCTTACACATTTTTACCTATATTGTCTTTTTAGTTTGTTTTGTTTACTACTCTAACATCGGACACGGACTTTTTAACTGAGTAAAACTATGCGTGTTTGTTTTTCTACATTGGCTAGAGGTATTGACGGGGGAATGAGATCTCGCAAAACATTTTTAACCCCGCGGCATTTTTGCGCCTGTCCCAATTCAGGAGTCTCTGACCTTTGTTAGTCTTGTAAGATTTTTAATTTCAGTTCATTTATGCATTTTGGAGTTTAGACTGATGTCCATTATCACTGAACTGGTACATATTTTTAACTCCAGGTGCTGGATTTTCTTGCTGTGTTGAAGACCCATTGGTGGCCATCGGCTGTTTTCTGCTCCTTGGTCAGATTGTTGTTGTCTTTTTGACACACTCCCCATTTCCATTCTCAACTTTATTGTTTTGCGCACGTATATATTGTCAATATAATGAAGTTCTATGCGACTGTCGTACAAGTGATAGTTTCAGCTAGCTATCTATAAAGCTAACTAACTAGTACAAGAGACTCTCCCATTTGCATTTTCCTTGGGACAAAGCATGAAAGTTGAGACTAGGATTTTATGATACTAGGTTGTAGTTTAAAACACAACTGTAACTGATCTTTTATATAGCTCATCTTTATGATCAACAACATAAGACAATTATTCATTTAATTTATTTTGCTAATAACCTTGAAAACTATGATGAATAAACTGTGAGCAAACTA